>JAPKLY010000196.1:329055-404032 GCA_026898435.1 Prunella vulgaris
TTCCAACATAACATTAAATTAATTTAAAACATAAAATAAAATATATTACTAGTTTTAACTTATTATTATGAGTAAGTCTCTTTTATACCAAGTGCACCGTGCAACTCAAATGCATTTTTAAACAGTTATACTATTTATTATTAAAAAGTTTCACAAATTATTATTGAAAAGTTACACCATTAAAGATACATTTTCAGTAATAACATGTGTGACTTTTTAGTAATATTTTGAGTAACTTTTTCAAAATGCAAAATTGAGTTATACGGTGCACCAGGTGCATACAAGGCTATTATTATAAATAAAGAGTTTTGATGTATCCAATTTACATTATAACCGAAGGAACAATTGGTTATTGAAAAAGTTGAACAAATAAATATTAAAGAGGTATTAGTGAGAATATTGATTATCAGTATCCTTATTTTCGCTGAAAATAAAATAAAAATGTACTTCGGAAAATATATTTTTTGATGATAGAGGAACAACAATTCAATGTATTGGATTTAATTTGAATCACTAACTTTATAAATATGTATAAAATCTGGGATATTAAAATCTGATTATTTAGAGTCCTATCAAACTGTTCAATTTGGTTCTTTCTGATTTTTTTACGTAAAAAAATAAATAAATAATCCTAGTGACTAGAAAATTCTTTCAATTTGTTCTTTTACCATATGAAAATCAATTTAATTTTTTCATCATGGGTCTAAAAATTTATAATAGCAAATAATTATACTATACCCATAAAAAATATAAATCACTTGGCACCTAAATCATCAAACGGTGTATTTTTTTTTAAAACAAATATATACAAATTATTAAAGTTTTACATAAATCACTAAACTTAATTTACCCTCAAATTTTCCGGTTTTAACATAAGGGGTATTTTGTTTTTAAAAAAAAAAGTAAATTAGCGGCAAATGACACCAAAGAGGTAGATGCACGAGATGGAGAATGATGATAAAGGAAAAATACGCAAAGCGATATACAACGAAACAATAATGTGAAAAAATAGACAACGAAAATAATGAAAAACTTTGTGTAGTTTTTTTTTTTTTTTTTAATTGAAGCTATATTATAAAGAATTTGACACAAATACGTTTTTATAAAGCACATGCGCAGTGCGTAACAATATGTATAATAATTATCTTATTTAAAAGGAAAAATAATGTTGTGTATATATTTTTTCATTAATTACTAATTAATTCAATGATTATTTTATTAAAGAGAAAAAAAAATATTATGTATATTTTTTTATTAACTATAATACTCCTTCCGTCCATGATAATTGAACCATTTTTGTTGTGCACAGTTATTAAGAAAAAGTAAATATGATGTGTAAAAGTGAGAATATTAGTATTAAAAAAATATTTATTTATTAAAAAAGTATTGATGTGATGTGTAAAAGTGAGTGTATGTGTATTTAAAATGAAAATAATAATTGTAATATTTCTATAAAATAATCATGGGTTGATACAAAAATAATGCACTATTTTCAAATAAGTACAAATTTTTTGCATAGTAGTGTAAATATAAGTTGAATAATAGAGTTATTTTTTTGCATATTGTACCAATTTGAAAATAGTATTTATTTTTGTACCATTTCATAACTGTCCCGAGGGAGTAATTAGTATACTTATTTCCATTAAATAATTTTGATACAGTATCTTTTTAAAGAGGATAAAAGTGAAAATTCTAGTGGTTGTACTAATTTTTGAATGTATATACTCACCTAGTTTGTGCGCTAGCTACAAAAGTGGGTGCGTATAACCTGGGCTTTCCAATCACAACCAAATGGGATAGGGCCCCCTTAAGTAATAAGTCCACTTGACTGGTTGATCATTTGAAGATTTTAGCCATCCCAGTGCGCTTGATAAGTTCTTTCTTCGGCCCAGTTCATTTGTACTAACCAAAAAAGTAAATATACTATTAATTTTTTTTTTTTGCACGTTCATTTTGGAATTCACACGGATGGACGTAGAATTTTACAGATTTTTAAATCTCAAACTCAATTCACACCTAAAAATATATATTATATATATATATATTTTTAATACAACACATATATAATACTTATTATTATATTTATAATATTAATGGATTAGTCGCAGTTACACGGTGCAACTCAAATTCATTTTCTAAAAGTTACACAAAATACTACTAAAAAATTACAAATGTTATTACTGAAAAGTGTATCTTTTATGGTGTAATTTTTCAGTAATAATTTGTGCAACTTTTCAATAATAAATTGTGTCATTTTTAAAAAATAAACTTGAGTTGCACTGTGTAACTGATGCACAAGAGACGTCTCTCGTGCACCAATTACACCGTGTAACTCAAGTGTATTTTTAAAAAATTGCACCATTTATTACTGAAAAGTTACACAAATTATTACTGAAAAGTTACACTATGAAAGATACACTTTTCAGTAATAACATGTGTAACTTTTCAATAGTATTTTGTATAATTTTTAAAAATAAACTTAAATTGCACGGTCTAACTGGTGCGTACAAGACTAATCCAAAATAATATTCTATTCTATTAAAATTTCAAAACAAACACGTATTTTTACTATTTATTAAAATTTTCAAGTCTATTTATTAAAATTTTCAGGTCCCAAAATCTCGAAGTGTCATAATTTAGCCTCTTTGTCAATGCACGGATAAATTCAAATTAAATATACAATAATAAAAGAAAAAAAAAACCATTTATCCGTGTATTGACAAAGAGGCTAATGGAGCCTGACTGTTATTCTTCTTCAAGATTTTGACTCAAGCAGATTTTTCATGGCCCGAATCGATACCCGAAATTGCATGATTAATAAGATCCACGACGTCCTTTCTGGAGGCAGAACCTTCCGACTGCTCTTACTTCATCTTAACGGAATTGGGTGAAATCGGTTTGAAAACCATCGCCAGGTATGTAGATTTTGTTATATGCAATTGCTGATTAAAAAATTATAGCCCCCGTTTGTCGTGTTTTAATCGATGCTTTTAACTGTAGAAACTAAAAGCTGTACCGCATCTATTCCATTCTATTCTTATTGAGGATTTTATGTTTTTGATCTCAATGAAATAATACATGTCTTGATAAGGTGTTCGATGAAATGCCGCAGTGATGAAAAAAATTACGCTGTCTAGCTTTACCATGAAGTGGTTATAAGGTGGAGGCAACCAGCATTCGTTAGCTGCTTTAAGCTGGGTGTTTCTCTTCGGAATTGTCTCCAACTAGAAAGCTGCAGTTCTACTGTTATGGTGATTATTAGTTTGTATTCATATATTTGCATGATACTTGAGTCTGTGCTGAACATTGCATGTATGTCTGATCATCAATTCATGTGGATCTGTTTCATTTTAATATATCTTTATGCAAATTCAAAATCCAGATGAAGATCCTGGTCCTGAACCATCAGATTTTCCAGGTTCTTACTGAACATTGCTCTATTTCACACTTTCTTTTTAAGTGCATGTTCTAGGTGGGGCTCTAATGCATTGTGCCTTTTTCTGATTAGGAAGTATCTGTATTCATGGAATATATATAACATCAAAATGCCGTGGGTGTTTCCGTAAAAATAAAATTGAATGTGTTTGCCCCAAAAATCTACTTTGCCTCCTAAAATGTCTATAAAAACATGTAAAGAAAGCATTGCTGGAAATATTATATTATTTGAAGCACAACTAGGAGACAACGCAATTAAGACTCAACTCAAGTCCAATATACTGCTATTAGAGATAATTCAAATCTAGTAGACTATTAGTAAATCTTAAAGTCCCCCGTGCTGATTTATTCCTAGCTGTCTATGCCAATCTACTGGTGCTCTTATCATGCTAGTCAACTCTTACCAGGATCATTGTAACACAAGTTTTCTAGTCTCTTTTTATATTAACAAATTAACAAACATATTCAACTAAAAATTTTCTGGATATAGTGCAGTTATGCTCGCATCATGCAAGTCAAAACTCTTTTAAGGATTATTTTATAATCTTACAAAAATAACACAACTCCTTCCTAGATTAACAAACGAAGCAAAAAAAAAAAAATCCATCAAAAACTTTGAGTTATAGTGCAGTTTTTGGTCTAGACTCCTTGGAACAGCAAATGAAAGATTAGTGGCAGTTTGGCAGATGCTAGTACTAAATACCGTTATTTCTATATTTGTTTCCTGTTTGAGCCAGAAGTGTGTACTTATTTGTTTACATTTTATATAAATCTGATGACTTAGATCTGTTGTAAAATGTTAGATTTTGTTCTTCTTCTTTATATCCTTTTGTTATATTTTCTGTCTGTGGATGATAGACGAGAGAAGAGATCAGTTAGAATTGTCATTGACAGTGGATACTATCAAAGAAGAATTGGTTTATCATGTAACAAAATCTCACTCATGCTTTTGGGAAGTTTAAACATTTAAGTGTTAACAAGCAATGGAGATGTCTAGTATTAGGAGATAATTTATTTTTCCCAAACCAGAATACTTAAATATAGAACCAAAGGAATTTCCTTATGGAGATGCCTCTGTTTAATTATTGGGCCTTTTATTCCATTTCCAGCCAATAGCAGGTGGATTGTGTAGGTCTATTACACTATTGGATAATGTTAGTCTTAAGACTCGTAATATGTAAATTCATGTACTATAGTGGATGCCAAGGTCATCCTACATCATAAGAGGACCTTGAGCAACAACTCTAATTGTAATCTGACTCTCTTAATATGCAAATACATGTACAAGCCGGACTTGTGATTTTCATGTTTAAAGGTCAATTCTTGCTTATTAAGATTTTGTTGAATGATAAATGTAAATTTGCAAGTCGTTCCATATTCACTATTCACTTGTCATTTCTTGCCACATGTAAAAATGTTATTCGCTGGTCATACATGGCTATACGAAGTCGGATTGCCACGTGGTATTACCAGCGGCCAGAAAAGTTTCCGTGGTGTATTAATAAGTGGAAACCCTGCATTGAATGCTACCAGATTTTTCAACGTATTATGTTAATCCAACCAAGATTCCCCCCCGGCAATTGTCGCCTTACATTTAATGACCAGAGGCGTCAAAGTGCTATATAATTCAGTATTTGCAATCACTTCTAATCACACAATTCCATCTGTTTTTCTCTTTATTTCTTTCTATCATATAGGCCTCATCATCGCATGGCTCCTCCGCATGGAAGGAAAAAGTCTTTGGGCCGTAGAAAGATTGAAATGAAATTTATTGAGGACGAGAATGCCAGAACTGTGGCTTTCTCCAAGCGAAGAGCCGGGCTATTCAAGAAAGCCACCGAGCTTTCTATCTTATGCGGGGCCCAAATCACCCTCGTTATTTTCTCTCTTTGTGGTAGGGCCTATTCATTTGGCCATCCTAGTGTGGATTCTGTCATTAATCGTTTTTGTAACAGAGATCCAGTTCCAAAACCGCTGGATTCCGTTCTTGGTGCTAGAGTTCGTGCTGCTATGCTGCAGGAGCTCAGAGACAAGTGTGATCAAAAGAACGAAGAGCTGGAGGCCAGAAAGAAAAGAGCCAGACAACTCAAAGCTGAATTGAGTGGCTCATCGTACCAAATCACACCAGAGAAAATAGAATCGATGGAGCTAGAGCAGCTGAAGCAGCTGAAAGCAAAGATGGAGAAGCTGAGGAGATATGCCCGTCATCAAGCCATTGCAATATCTCGTGTTAACGTTGCTGAGCCTTCAAACGCAATGAATGTTGCCAATCCAGCGATTACTCCAAGCACGATGAATGTTGCCAAGCCTCCAACAGCGATGAATGTTGCCAAGCCTCTAAATGCAATGAATGTTGCCAAGCCTCCAATTGCGATGAACGTTGCAAAGCCTGCTAGTACTTCAAACCAGATGAATGTTAGGCCTGCAGTTCCAGGAGAGGTGAATCTGGAAAGGATGAAGAAGAATCGCCGTGGTGCTTCTCCAATTCCTTCTGACTGGTTAAAACTGTGATTTGTATCAATGGCGTTTTTAAAGCCTCGAGTTATGTTTTATTGCCTATGATTTGAGATGGGAGTGAAATAAAAATAATAATTGCTTTAATGGGGATTAGTATTTTGTTTGTTGTATTCTCTAATCTGTTTTGCATTTTGCCAACCTTAATCTTGTGTTTGGATGGAAGGAAACATTGACCGACTTGAAATTGAAATTCATAGTAGCAAATTCATTGGTTTTGTTTGGATTATTGTGGATTGCATTTGACTTTCATAGTCTTGAATTTGAATTAGTAAGTAATTTAGTTGGGTTTTGAAATCTGTTGGTAGTTTGTGCTGATATGGTTTTTTTTTTTTTTTCAAATCCATTTAATTTAAGTGTCGCTCTTTGACTTTTGAGACAATATATTTAGTAAATAAAAAAAAATACTCATGGAGTACATATATTAAGAAAAAAATGGAAGAAAATAAAAATAATAGTTTTTTAAGAAGTAATTAAACAAAAAAAAAAAGTTGGATTCACGGTAGTAAAAAAAAGAAAATGACCTTTTAAATAGATATATAAATTTTATGAGGATGGAATTTATGAATGTACTTTTATTTTCTGAATTTGTAAATTTTTGTGGGACATTAAAAAAAAAAAATTTAATAACCAATTGTGTGGGAGAGAAATAGTTCTATAAATTAGAGGATAAAAAAATAAGGATAAATATACAATATTTCACCGTAAGTCTCCCATATAGTAAATGTGTGCCCTTTGGGATAACATTGTTAAGAGTATGTATATTGTAAATTTATTTATGGTAAAACATATTCCCACTCTCCTAAATTTATTTCCACTTTTTATATTCGTCTGTTCTTTAAATTTATTTTTATTTTTTAAATATTATTTATTATTACACTTATAAATAATTATTTTATTTTTTAATGGATCCTATAATTATTTCACAATATTCTTATTTTGTTTATTTTATCTTCTTTTTTTTAAAATATATACTCATTTAAAAGAGAATAATTTCGGGAACGAAAGGAGTATGTCAGTAATTTGTCTAGTTAAATTGTGAATTGAAATATTTCACTATATTATCCTTATAGATAGTTTAGGATACATATGTATTAACTCGTAATAAATAGATAGTCTGACTTATATAATGGCGAGTTGCTTTTTGAATGAGAATTAAATTATGTGGATTCTTTGGCAAAACACCATAATTAAGATCTCATCTATTATGCTCTAGATATACATATCATAAATTGTTTAATAATTTAATTCGCCACACTTTTTAAGGATAGAATCATGTTTTGTTTCACATTTGATATTATATTAATCTGCATCTTTAAGTTAAAATTAGAGTTAAAATTTATATGAAAGTAGTTTATTATATGAATTATTATTTAATTTCATAAATTATTATTCAGCTCTTGATATTTTTGATTAAATATTTTATATATTAAGATTTTTAAAAAAAAAAATTATCGACAAATGTTAGTAGTTAAAACTTAGAGTTAGTTCATCAAGTGCTCAAATACTTTAAAATTTATCTCTAAGCCTCCTTATATCTCCCTTAATTTGTTCGCAAAGGAAATTGAATTTGAGTCACTCACTAAAATGAAGAGTCCAGCGACCAGGTAAATTATTTTAAGACATGATATTTAAATTTGAACGTTATAATCAGTGTTTTTATAATCAGATCGATGATCAAATCGGACAAAGCACCGGTTGCCGAATCGGCAGTCTAACCGTTAAAATTATTTCGGTCTATTTTCTTAATATTATATATGTAATATGTTACATTAAAAATAGAATAAGTTACATATTCTTATATAAAATTTTATTAAATTATATATTACATATTGAAATAAGCAAAATAGAATATTAGATAATCGAAATCAAAATAACTCAAGTTATAATGTCTAATTGTAATTAATGACATGTTTCATAATCCACATCAATATAATCGCAAAAATATTTTATACAGTAACAAAATATAAACAAGAATACCTCCAAGAGTCCAACTCCAAGGCTCCACCCATCAAACCCCCCACCCCCACACCACTTCGATCTCAACATATAAATTTTTTAAAAAAAAATATATTAAATTTAAAATATTTATTATAAATTATTAAATATTTTATAAATTTAATTTGTTCATCAACTTATAAATTACAAAAAAATATTTTATAAACTCTTTAAATAACTTATAAAATATTAAAACTTTAAGAATATTTTAACTTTTTAATTTTTTTTAAATTTGATGTTCGTCTTCTTATACTCCCTCTTTTCCCTAATAAATCTTATACTTTTTATTTAATATATATATATATATATATATATAATATATATATATATATATATCATAATAAACTTCACATTCTATAAATAAAAATAAAATATTCTCACATTACTCACTTTATTTTAAAATACTTTTCATTTATTGGTCCAAAAAATTTATATAACTTTTTAAAAGTGTGTCCTTCTACATGTAAAGTTTAATAAAAAACGAAGAAAGTATTTTTATTATCGAATTAATACTACATGACAAATATTATTAATATGATTTGTAATGTCATTTACTATATTTGTTATTTATTAAAGATAGTAAAATACAATATGAAATGTTGAAATTAAATATGGAAGATATTTGTTAAATTATTGTTCTTTAATTAGGGATGTAAATGATACGATTAGACTCGAGCTAATTTCTATGTTATGTATGGATGTTCCTTAGGCATGTCGAATAAAGTAGATTCCTCTTTTTATCAAATGAAACCCCTTTTAAAATTGTTCAAGTTTCTTCCAATTTGATTAGTGTGAAAATTGCTCGAAATTATTGTGCTTTTATTGCTAATTTTGATATGATTTTGTGTATTTTCTACACTAAATTGATTAATTGAGCTTTATTATAAAAATATTTGTTGTGGTGAATTTTATTGAAAATTATATTGAATTGATGCCATGAATTTATTTAAATCATTTTTGTGATAATTTGGAAAGTCCACCCCCTATTTATTTACAATTAAATCAAGGCCCACATTCCATTTACCCTATTGAATTAACAAGAAAATTGGCAGGTTCTTGGATGCACTCACTTGAACACTAGCAAGCTTTGTAGTGTGAAGGGACCACAGACCACAACCTTTGACCAAGTTTCAGGATGAGAAAAAGTGGAGAAAAAAACGTGGCTCACATCTAGCCACAACACTTGTGAGTCAAAGAAGCAAAGCATCAGCCCACTTTCCCTTGATTAATGGCTGAAATGGATGAAGCCATTACATTGGAAATTCCCACAGGCACAACCGAGAACCACTTCACCGGAAAATGCAGGAATCAGCCATGGAAGCAAACCTTTTTGCCGAAAATGGCCCATCTTCAACCCGCAACCACCGCCGCCTGGAAATTCGAAGCCTTCGCCGGAATTGAAGAAGAAGAAGCAACCTCACTACCGTCCACCACGCCAGAATTTCAGAGCAATTGCCAAGCCGTGTTGCCGTCACCAAAGCTCGAAGCTTGCCAAAAATTCGACCAATTGAAGACAGAAGCCGTGTTTGAAGAAAGGGATGAAAGTGTTGAAAAATTGAAGAAAGTGCTCAAGGTAAACAAAAAAAACGTTTTTGTTTTTCTATGGCATGGTTTGCAAAAATTCGCACTGCCAGTGCCAACCTTGTGAACAAACCGTGCTGGGCATGTTGAAGTAATTGGCACGGTTTGTCATAATTCGGAGTGCCACCCTTCTACACAAACAGTGCTGCATTAAAAATTCAGGAATTTATTTTGGGCTTTGTGTGAGATTAAGCCCAACATTCATTTTATTTACAAAACCCATATGAATGGAATATAAAGAGAAGAAAATCAGCCTACAAGGGATGACACACAACACATTCGGCAGCTTTCTCTCCAAGTCAGGGGGAGCTCCTCTCCCCCATTTCTCACACAACTACACACATTAGATTAGGATTTAATTTTCTGTAATTTCTTAGATAGATTTTAGTTAGTTCTCTTAATTTCTTACAAGATTGAAGCTATTGAGACTCCATTGAGGTGATATCTTTCTTATCTATTGCTTATTTTCTTAGTTTGATTAATGTTCTTGATTTATTGTTTTGATATTGTTATGAGTTTGTTTGGAATGATCATTTGGGTGATGGATATTTAGTGAGGATCAGTGATTTTATTATGTTTATTGTTTTAATTTTGTTTTGTTGGATGATTGAACTCTTAATTTGTGGATTAATGGAGCTTTACATGATTGTTCTTATTTGATTATGCATTTTAATTAAGTTAGCAACAAGTGAGAGCTGCGTTTTCTTGATTAAGTGAGTGATTGAGTGGAATGAGTGATTAAATTGTTAATTGTTGGATTTCTTGAACATTAGTGGATCGTTCTTCTATAATTGTGCATTTTAATTGAGTATGCAACAAGCGAGAGTTGCGTTTGCTCTATTAGGTGTATTGTTGTGTTGAATGATTTATTAGTTGCTATTGTTGTGACGCCTATTACACCGAGAGGGGATAGGTCATCGAGAACTAGTGCTGTTATTCGAGCCGAGCGAGCCCGAGTACCTAGGGCTCGGCTCGGCTCGTTAAACATTTCGAGGTATGCTCGGCTCGGCTCGTTAATCATTTCGAGCTAAAAAGAAGGCTCGGCTCGACTCGTTTATTTTAAGAGTAAGCTCGGCTCGAGCTCGAGCTCGGCTCGTTTAGCCAAACGAGCTAAGCTCGATAGAGCTCGAACTCGAGCTCGAGCTCGAATTTTTGTTGGCAGCGGCTGGGCTTCGGCAGAACACCTCTCGTTGGCGTCGCGAAGTGGCTGAGCGTCCGGTGGCGCGGCGGTGGCCTGGGCGTCGGCGGTGCAGGGCGTCGGAGGCTGTGCTCGGCGGTGCAGGCAGTGCTCGCGGTGCAGGGCGTCGCGGTGCAGGGCGTCGGCGGTGCAGGCTAGGCTCGCTGTGCAGGGCGTCGCGGAGGCTGGGATTTGACAGTCGGCAGAACTCCCCTCGTGGGCTGAGCGTTGCGGTGGCGCGGCGGTGACAGCACGGTGGGCTGAAGGCGGTGGCAGCACGGAGAAGGGGCTGAAGGCGGTGGCAGCACGGAGAAGGGGCTGAGAATTCAGATTTGAGATTTGAGATGTTAGGTGTGGAGAAGAGGCAGTAGATTAGGGTTAGAATTAGGAATTTAGGAAAATAATATATATTTATGAATTTACAAAAATATCCCTATACTATCGAGTTTATTCGAGCCTTAACGAGTAGCTCGCGAGCTAGCTCGGCTCGGCTCGTTAATGTAAACGAGCTTTAATGATACTCGAGCTCGGCTCGTTTAGCTATTCGAGCGAGTCGAGTTCGAGCCTTAACGAGCCGAGCCGAGCCGAGCTCACGAGCAGCTCGTTTATTTTAACAGCTCTGTCGAGAACACTCACAATTAGGCACTAGATTGAGTGGACAACAAGCGAGAGCTGCGTTTACTTAATTTGGTGAGAGTTTTTCTCTAGTTTGGTCGTTTGATGAATCGAGATTAGGCATAGATGCAATAGGTCACGAAACTCAATTGATTGACATTACCCTAAGCACACATCCTCACTTAATCACCTTAGTTGGTTTAGTTAGGTAATTTAGTTGCTTTGGTTTTATTTTTGTTAAACCCCAAAATCCAAAACATTTACCGCTTTTTTAGCTTTAGTAGCACTCCATTTGTTGTTGTCTCCTTGCACTAGATTGCTTCCCTAGGGTTCGATATTTTTTATTATTTGGTCAAGCTTACATACTACAAAGATCCTATACACTTGTAGGCCGTGTGAATTGTTTGCAAAAACAAATTTGTGAATCACAAAGCATACGGCTTTTTGAATGTAGATGATGATATCTATACAGACGTATCTTATATATAAGGTACAATGATGTACTCTATGGGTGAATATCTATATGAATAAAATATTTATTTCGCGAATAGTTTGAGTTTGATTTGTCTTTAATTTGTCAAAAAAATAATCAAACTTAGTTCGAATTTGCCTTGAAAAAAAAACTTGTTTGCAAATTGGCGTAACATAGTTCGAGCTCGAACTTGCAAAAGCTCATTAACTAGTTATACGAGCCAAGCTATTTAAGCTCAAAAAAAAAAAAACACATAATAAGGACTACAAAATGAAAATTCATCCCATTAAGTAAGTATTACACAATATCATAATAACAACCATTTACATATACTTTTTAATTCATATTTTTTTTATTATACAACAACGATAATAATAATGATGAATGTTAAAATATTTAGGAAAAATTACAAAATGGTTCACAAAATTGACACAAATTACAAATTGATTCTGTTCAGAAAAAAAAATGTTTCTGCGCATGAAAAATTATACTTCTGTGTAGAAATTGGAACCAATTTGTAAATATAATTACTTTTTTAAATCAATATGTAACTGACCCTAATATTTAATGTCGATAACAACTTTAGTAAATAAGTGATGGTTGTTGGGTAGATATAAAATAATTATTTCTAAAAGGGTGTGCATCAATTTGATGGATGGACGGATAAGATAAATGAACATAAATTTGGTGGACAAATAAAGTATTAGAACTTAGAAGTATCTAATATGCAATTATTTTAACCTTTTAAAAATATTGATGTCAATACAAAATTTTAATTGTAATAAAATATTATATTTTGTCAATCGACATAATAACTAAATATTCATCATGTTAAATTATTGTTATTTATATTAATACTATTAAATAAAAATAAGTAAATATTCATCAAGTTAAATTATTGTTATTTATATTAATACTATTTATTGAAAACTAGTAACATCAGTCAACTAGTGAGTACTACGTGCAATTAATTTTTGAATAAAAACATCTAATAAAATGAGTAATACTATTCAGTAAAATAAGTAATATCATTTAGAAGAGTGAATTTGTATGTGCGTGTTTGTTATATGATATATATTGTATGGTAATAATATAACTATACATATAATAATCAATTTTGATTGATTTTGAGGTGTTTATATTTAATATCTTAAAACAATATTGTTATAGAAAAATAAATATATAATACTATTTTCGTCCCAACTCTTTCTTCTCGAATTTTGTTAGTTGAAACTGAATACAATTTTATATATTTTCATAAATTCACTATTTGTTTATACAAAAAAAAGAAGAATTTTGAAAAAGCTGAATACAAATGTGGAATGAAAAGTGAGAACATTACCGGATGTGGCTATTTTAAAATTTAAGATGATTTTTAAATTTTAATTTTATTAGATGAGGTTGTTTAGTCAAAAAATATGTGCACGTATATATCTTGAATAGCAATAAATTTGTACACTCAAAACTCCCTGCAACAAGCCTATTATATTATACCCCACACTCTGCTAAGAAAATTCCCTAGATTCTCCGACCGAGTGTAACATATAAGAAATCTTGCAAGAATTCTCATAACTCCATATCTGGTTAAGGCCAGTTTGAATTGGATCTTTAATGTTAAGAATGCATCAACATTCAAGAGTCATTTTCCCACCTCCTGAAGCTACCAAACGAGTCGAATCCTCCTTCGCTCACAGCGGCCGATGGCCTCCTCGTCAGCTCTTCAACATAGTTAGTCGAGTTTGAAGACCTCACTGATCCATCTCTCATCCTGTAAGTCTTGGAGTATTGCTGCACTATCAGCACCGAAAATTTAGACTCAAACTCCGATGTAACCAGGAGATCACCAATGGGGCCCAGCTCCGGGCAGTCGCACCAGTCGGCTAACCCCGACGTCAGTGGGGACGCCATGCCCCTCCCTCTCCCTACAATGTACAGATCATGGCTGTGTTCATCCATTGATTTTATAGCTTTGGTTGTTTCTTCCTCATCAATCAGCACCAGCTCATAGATGCTTACTGACCTATTGTTCACCGTTGCCATCTTGAACTTCCCTAGGTAATCATCATCCAGCAGTTTCTCCCTCTCATCATCGATTTCCAGACTCACATGGTTTCTTTCACTTGGTTCCAGTGTGTCCATTTCCATTTCCATTTCATCTGTGCTCGAAATGAACCTCACAACCGTAAGCAGGCTGTCCGTCTCCTCCACCATTCTCCACGCGTAAGCCAATGCCTCCCGATCATCGGGCCCACCAAAGAATAACACAGCAATGTTTTCAGCATGATCACGGCATTCAGCCATCCCTCTGTCAATTAATATGCCAACAGAGCAAGGTGCATTCGCCAGCACACCTTCATTCACACTCCGTATCGAAGGATCGATATCCTCCATTTCACCATCTACAGTCTGCAACTTATGAAATGGGATGATTAAGAACGCGGCACGTTTGTCCCTAGCAACTCTGCAGATGTCCTCATCCATGGTGGTATAAGGACATCGGGCAGTGAGGACCTGAGTCGAGACGCCTTCTGACCGCAGCTCGTAGTTATCGAAATGAGTGATTATCTGATCCGCTTGAGCCTCTATGTGGCTTGGATTTCTGGGGCCAGCCTTGCGCGAGTTATGGACCACTATCATCGTGGTGGCCCGACCCACAAGCTCGACTAACTGAAGGGCAAAAACGCTCATGGGGGATTTATGGCTGGAGTTTGAAGTCCTGAGGAGGTGGATGATTGTGGGGACATTACGCGTGTTGTAGAGGCATGCCAGGACTCGGAGCTCGTCATCGGATTTTGCTTTCTGTATAGTACGCCGCTTGTAGGGTGCTATATTCTGTGCTGGCTGGAACTTAATAGCTGCTGGAGTGACCAGCATTGTCATCACCATAATCGCCACCACCATTAGTGAGTAAGTTTGTGTGTTGAGAACCTGTTAAAAATTGATTGCATTATGATCATCACTAAGAAAACCAGTTAATCCTGCCTAACATTAAAGTTATGTTTATACCCCTTGTATTTGGCCTGCTTCAAGAATGATTAGGGCCATGATGCTCTTTGCGTTGCACAACAATCCAACGGTCACCGCCTCATCCATCGGAACTTCTGAAAATACAGTGACAATAATGGCGCTAACGACTTTCGCACTGCAGATGGCGATTATGACCAACACCACCACAACAATACTAAACCCGCTGGAGATGAGATCAAGGTTAGTTCGCAGCCCACAAACCACAAAGTACACAGGCATCAGAATCCCAACAACAAAGTCTTCCAGCTTGTCAACTATTGTAGCTTCGAGCACTTCATTAGGTATAATGAGCCCAAATACGAAAGCTCCTATCATCGGATGAGTTCCAAATACATCAGTGATGACCCCACTGAGGGCCATCCCAGAGACGATTGAGCATATATAGTACTCACTGTACCCTTGTCCCTCTGGTGTTTTCCTGATGATCCAATTGAGGCCGGGGCGGATGTAGTAGACACAGAGAAGAACAAAGGCAACAGTGCTGATTACTGCCCACTGGATGTTTGATTGGGATCCAGTAATTGCAAAACCGAGAGCCAAAAAACCCCACGAGGACATGTCGCTGATGAGGGCTGAAGCCATTGCTGTCTTTCCAACCTCAGTGTGGAGGATTTGTTGATTCTCAAGAATATTTGATAGAACAGAGAAGCCTGTAACTGTGAGGGCCGCCCCCCAGAAAAAGCAACCTGCTATATCTGCCGTCTCAATTGAGAAAATGAAGTACAAGCCCACGCCAAGAAAGAAAGGTATGAAGATTCCTGTAAGAGCAAGTTTCATGGCCTTTGGTCCGGTTCTAAGAATTCCTTTTACATCCATCTTCAATCCCACTAGGAAGGCATAAAATACAATGGACAAATGTGCCATTGGCTCTAATAATTGGAAAGAGTAACTTGGGAATATCAGCTTTCTGTATGATGTTATTCTCCCCAATGCCGTAGGTCCGGCGAGTATACCGCCCTGTAGTGATGTTGCTTTACCAAATTAGCAACATGCTGCTATATTTTCATGAATTAGCAAACAAAATTTCAGAATCTATATCGCCATTTTTTCTTTTTACAAAGTATCAGCAACACAGAAGAATCTGGTCTAGTTACTATTTCAATAATCTGCTTTTTGACTCTTGAGAAGAATATAATCCTCAAATTCGAGGATGATCGATCTCTCAATGTATTGACTACTGTATCGAACAATTGCTTTTAAAAAACAATAAGGCCATCAAAACTTACAACCACGCAGGCAAACGTAATTGATCTGAAAATCATAATTCAATTAAAAAAAAAAGTCCATGTATAGAAGAGGATACATACCAATTCCAATTCCAGTTTAAAATTAAATTCCTCTTTTCACAATGTAGAGAGATAATCATGAATAATGAATGAAATAAAAAGATATTAGGGCGGGACTCACAAGAAGTTCTGCAATAAAGGGCGGCTGGTTGAAGGGTTTTAGGAGGACAACCATGAGGTGGATGATGGCCATGGAAAACGTGAGCTGGAAGAGGAAGAGAGAAATGAAGGGGATCAAAGGATCGGGTCCTATCCAAAGTCCATTGAACCTGTAGATGGTTTCAGAGTAGCAGAGAATGGTTTTGTTGAGCATCCCAATATCTACGGACATTGGAAGCGTCCCCATTTCTGCCGCCACCACCGCCGCTTCTGCCTCCTCTTCTTCCTCCTCCTCCTCTTCCTCCGGCCAGAGCTACAACCACTCTGGTTTTTCGGAATGAATGAAAATCACATTGTGGTGAAGGAAAGGAGGGTAATAACAGTTGGCGATTCTGCGACCATGTCATCTCCTCCCTCTCACGGTCCTCCGTTTTCTTTGGACTCTCTAACCAGTAACCAGCTCCTTTCAATATTATTATTATTATTATTATTATTATATCCAAATGAAATTACTAGTCCAAACATAATTGCAAAAATTAAATAATACTCCCTCCGTATTTTTATAAGATGCTCGTTGCTTTTGGGCACACGAATTAAGGTAAAAATAAAAAAGTATAAGTGATGTGATGGAAAAAGTGAAAAAGTATAAGTGATGTGATAGAAAAAGTGAAAAAGAATGAGTGATGTGATGAGGAAAAGTGAAAACGTAATGAAAATAGTGTAAAAAGTATTAAAAATAATAATAATAAAGTGAATAGTAGTTTCCAAAAAAGGTAAAAAAACAATGAGCAACTTGTAGAAAGACGGACGAAAATGACAACATGAGCAACTTATAGAAAGAAGGAGGGAGTAATAATTTTAATAATGCGAAGATTCCCTTTTTTTAAATAATGCGTAAATTATCTTATGCTATAATTTTAATAGTGTAGAATTATCTCGAACTCATAATGTAAATATTTTTACATCAAATGAACATTCATTCGTATTTATTAGTAATTCATCTAGTAATGTGTATTTACCTTTAATATTTCAATGCTAATAAAATAGTAATAATTAAATAAGAAGTAACGTGACTCAATATTTCATCAGCATAACGCAAGTCATGCCGTCATGGATAGCAATGTTGAAAGTGAGTAATTAAATCATAAATAGTACTCCTCTGTCCATGAAAATTAGTTCACGTTGCCTTAAATAACCGTCCACAATAAATAGCCTACTTACCAAAAATGGAAAATTTTCAACACATCAAATACTTTATTAATAATTAACACTTTTTTATACTAATACACTCACTTTTACACATCAACATCATTTTTTTCTTAATTACCATGCACAACTAAGGTAGACTAATTATCATGGACGGAGGGAGTATGATATTTGGTAAGTTAGCCAATTGTACTCTGTTGTTGCATCTAATTACTGCCAAAAGAATAAAAAAATAGTACTCCCTCCGTCCCAACATTTTCTTCATAGGTGGAGTTTCACGCATATTAAGAAAAAATGAAGTATGTGAGCGTGAAGTTAAATAATAAAATATAAAAAATGTACTTTATTGACTTTTGTGAGTGTGAGTTGTTTCCTTTTTTTGGGTGTGAAGAAAGAGTTGGGACATTCATATAAGGAAAATGTGAAATTTATCTTGGGACAGAAGGAGTAAGTGAATTGTAATAGAAAATAAATTACACCCTCTCTTACTCCATTGAAATTTTTTCATATTATAAAATTTATACCATAACATTCATTTAATAATATATTCGTTCTGCACTTATAATTAATATCAGTATAAAATGTTATAAGTTTTAAATCATAAAAACAATGATATGATAAAATGTTATAAATTTTGCTTATAGATTTTAATAAGCTGGGTTGCAAAAAGAGCATTATCGTCTGCACTTATCATTCATTCGAAATCTAGGTACCATACAATTTTGATCATAGATGACCAAAATCTGCAGAATTGGGGTGTTGTCCATATATACTAATAATTGCAGAGAAAAAATGATGTGTTTGAGAGAGAGGGAGGGAGATCCTGAATATCGACTAACAATGTTCATCTTATAAACACAACTCTGGCAACTCCCAACACCTGCACCATGATGATCTAGCTGTGTGTGTGTGTGTGTGTGTGAGAGAGAGAGAGAGAGAGAGGAAGATGCAAGATTTTGAACATTTGCACAAGAGAGAGAGAGAGAGAGAGATGCAAGATTTTGAACATTTGCACAATAGAGAGAGAGAGAGAGAGAGAGAGACATGTAGAATCAAAACCACTTCAAATGAAGAGTAGATAGTATACTGTTCTATCCCTGAAATTACTGCACAACAAATGATATAGATACAAAGTAAGAAGATGCGGCATCTATACTTTACAAACTATACCCTATCGCGCCAGCTTTATCCAGCGAAGTCTTCATCATCAAAGTCCGACTCTTCCTCATCAAACTCCCCACTTTCCTGCATATTGTTTGTCTTGGGATGAACTTAACCCTTTTACCCTTGAGGGGAGGTATTCTACTATTTCATAATTACTTCAGAGTATAGGAGAAAGATGCAAAATACGAGGCAAATGCACACTGCACATTACACTCTTTACCTTTCTTTTAGTGAAGTTTGTCATAGCAGTTTCAAACTCAGCCCGCTTTTCTGTAGCAGTATCATAGTATTGCACCTTTTCCTAACATTAGCAACGTAAATGAATCAGAAAAGGAGAAATCGACCTTTGCTTTGTCTATCAAATGTTCTTCAGTCCAGTATAAAGTACTAATTTCACAATAGAATTAGAGTTGCATCCACTCCAGAAACAAGCACTTAATTAACTTCAACCCATCATCTTTAATAAGAACCCAAACAAGCAATTAATTAACTTCAACCCATCATCTTTAATAAGAACCCAACAGCATCTAGCTTGAACTTCTATATATTTTGTCACTGCATAACTAATTAAAGACTACAAATTATATAGAACATAAAATGCATGGGTGATAACTTATCTTTAGGTATAGCTATTCGCACCAGATCTATAGCCCCATGCTCTAAACCAAGTGAAAGGGAGGCACAAGCAATATACTTTACTCTTTGGTCTTTAGGTCTATTACGAGTTGCAAGAGAGCATACTTCCTCAAAATCAGTCAAGTAACTGAAACAGCCATTAGTGTGTACTATTTTTTACAATCACAATGTCATCACTTGCATAGTGTTCCCGAAAATTTTGTATTACAAGTATTTCCAGGTAACATCGATGGTAAAAAGGCAGTGCAAATGTAAAAAAGATCTTAGCAAGGTTTTGTTGTAAAAAGTGTGAATGAATGAAAACATAAGATTGTGAACCTCGTATGTCATGGTTTTCCACTTCTCTCCACACGCTTTGCCAACCTGCAACAATAGATAAAAGCTGAATTTCAATATTAATCATCAGGAACTAATTAGAGGGATCAATTTCGTATCAGGGTTCCGTCATACGTACATGGCGCATTGACTTGACATCTGGATTCTGCTCTTGATATTCCTTGCGGAAATCCTCTCTGGAAAATCAAATGTCAAGGAGGAAAAAAAACGTGTTTAAGATTTGGGACAAAACACTGAATCATTAAGAAAAAAATTACAAACTAAGAAGTACTAAATTTAAAATGAAAATATACTTCACAAATGCATGAAAGACCAACTAAAATTGAGCATCTTGACGTCTCCATGACCCATATTTACCATTGAGCTAATCAAGAACATAACAGGTACATATATACCATTTTAGAGAAAAACAATTCTTCTTTTAGGATACATAACTTGAAATAGTAATTCTTTGTGAAAATTTCCATCATGATCATCATGATCTGGACAACTGATAAACGAAATCAATGTCAAAAATTTTAAAAAAAAAAAAATCAGTTCCACATTTTACTACCGAACTATTTCTCATTTTTCTAAATAAAGCCAAACACACACACCACATATACCAACCCATTATTTTTACCTCTAAATCAATTCTTCTCTTCTACAAGACATAATACTGCAAATTCCATAATACATTTTCACAGTAATAACCAAGACTTGTTCCCAAAAAACATACCAAAACATAGTTAAATTAATGAACAGTTGTTTCCCGTATATTTTCAAATGAACAAACGAACAATAGAATCCAAAGAAAACATTTCGAAGCACAACAATTAATAATTGAAATCAAATCACGTACAAGAAGTAGAAGAAAGCGGTGGGAGGTTTCTTAGGCTTCATGGCGTCAATTTTGGCAGCCCTTTTCTTCACTGGTCTCTTCTTCCCAGACTTTTTCGTTTTCCCGTGCTTCACTGCCAGAGCCGTTTCTCTGGAAAAGAAGAAAATGCTCTATCACACAAAAATTTAGGGCAGTTGAAAACTTGAGATGCGTGAAAAGCAGAAAATAAGGTGGAGATATCATAATTATTTCCTCTCTCCTTTTGATTTACCTGTTACTTGTGGAAGAAGTAGAAGCTGAGGAAGTTCGGGACATTATAGTTCTTTTCGCCATTTCAGCGCCGCCGCTCGTTGGTGGCGAGGGTAGCCGACCAGTGAGTAGTAAAACGACCGACGAGTGAAATTTTAGGGGAGGTGCAACAGTGGAACATTTGACGAAAATAATGGTGCTTTTTAAAATACTTTTTTGCTTCCATTTTCTTAAATTTATTTATTTGTTTGTTTAATTTTTTCTGTATATTTTTGTTTTTCTTTGACTTGTATTCGGATACTTAATTAACCTATTCTTATTTAATTTGTCATCTCCATTTATGTTTTATTATTTTTTACACACACATATATATTTATTTATTTATTAATTAAGAATTGATGCTATATGAATCAGTTAGTATATTTTAATAAAATAATAAAAACATTTTAATAAAACAACTTATATTAATACACTTTAGTGCAAATAAAATCAATTTCACAATGACACTAATACCCTATACTATGAATAAATTTAATTTCAGAATAAAACTTCTCCATAAAACACTCAACAATTAATAATATTATTAATCATTTTCATATAACCTATAGTGCGAAATAAAAATGATAACGCAATTTATAATTATAATGCATTTAATTAGTAAGTTAAATTACAAAAAGTTGAAATACATAAAAATATGGAAAGTTAAATAGAGAGCCAAAGGCAAAGGGCAGTATCTTTCTTACAACAGAACAAGAATGAAGCAAAACTGAGGCGATTAATTAACACCTAAACCAGCCGCAAGGAGGTATAGGAATCCAGGAATGAAACACAGTCCTCAAACCTATCAAAACTAAACTCACTAAAGAATGGATATCATTTGTCTCAAATGCTAGAGAAACAACACAATCAAGGAGAAGACTGCCTCCGATAAGCATGATTGCTCTTGCTACCGAGCAACGGATCTCTAACAGGATCATTCAGGGCTTGAATGCAGAAAATGCTACTACAGAGTTGTGCCCACCAAATCCGAATGAATTTGAAATGCCTGCATTTGATAATGAACACAACCAAACTTAGGGTTAAGAGTATGAAATGGCAAAAACTCTGTCGTTTAATAATGCAAGGAAGTTCATCTTACCAACATTGACTTCATGCTGCTGCTTTACGTTTGCAACGGTGTCAAAGTCCACCGAAGGCTCTCGATTCTACGTTAGTAATTTCAGTGATTAGTGAAACAAATTTCTGTAGGGGAAATGGCTTCTTTTTCAAAAAGCTCCTTGATCAAATTTGATAAAGTTGAAAGCCCAAATATGAATCTGAACTTACGAATTGATTTATTGAAGGGTGGATCCAGCCTGTGTTTATTGCTTTCACAGTTGCAATAGCTTCCAGACCACCAGCAGCACCGAGGCAGTGCCCTATCATCGACTGGAACAACACAAGTGATATAGTGAAAATAATATGTGTACTCTGTAAACAGAGACTTACATGCTACGCATCATACTTTCAGTTGAGGGCTTACCTTAGTTGCATTGATTTTAATCCCCGAAGTGTTCTTGAATACCTTCTTAATAGCATTAATCTCAGCTAAATCACCTACTAGAGTCGAAGTTGCATGGGCATTGATGTAGTTAACCTGAAAGAGAAAAACAACTTGAAAAATAAGTTAATCCAACATCCATCCCCAGTACTGTTATATATAATCTCATCCTCTGTACACAAGATTACAAAAGCTCCAATTTCTGTTGACGGATGAAATTATATTACTGGGCGATGGTCAGGTTCGAAACAAGTGGGAAAAACGGGTTCATAAACTAAAATCATTACGGTTCAGGGACTGGGAAAATGTCCTGTTGAATGGGGAATCTATGTTGATGACTGCAGAGCATATATACTTCTTGAAACTGTTGTAGAAAAATTATAATGCATGTTAGGCATAGGGAAAGAATGCACACCTCCTCAGGTGAAACACCAGAATCTTCAAGGGCATTATGGATACATGAAGAGACACCTAATCCATCAGCTCTAGGATCAGTCATGTGATAAGCATCACAAGTAACAGCACCTCCCAAATACTCTGCGACTATTGGTGCACCACGTTTCATGGCATGTTCCAAACTTTCCATAACCTGTTAAGCAAGTTGAAGAAAGCATGAATATTTTCAAGCATTTATTCAGATCCGAATTACATAGTTTACATTAACCTAAACTTATAAAGGAAGATGTACATAACCGATTAATATATCCATCTATAATAAAAGATGCATAAAGAAAAATCTTCCAAATAAGTAAAAGAAACAAGAGAAAGGAGAAAAAGAAAAGAAAAACTGTAGAGGCTCTTAATTAAATGTTTGGCTGGCCCTTTCTTCTCTGCCAAATTGTATAGTTATTTTTATGTCTCACAATGACAAGCAGGAAATAGCTTACGATTTACCCACTTTAGAAATGTCAAAAGGAGGAGAATGGATACTTCTGGTCTACATTTAACCTGTATTCTTCCGTTCCACTAACAAGGATTATTAAGAAAAGCTAAAACTTGAGTAGGTTTAGCATGATCATAGAAAGATAGTGGTTACAGGCTTCATCAGACATACTTTAACATCTCATCAAATACCCCTACAAAATTTAAACTTTTCCATCATGCAGTAAGTAAAGATACTAATAAGTATATATTCTCAGCCTTGATTTGTATGCACAAGCTTTGAAAGGAAAAAGGAAATGGCAACACCGGCTACTTTACCAAGACTCCAGCACCTTCACCCATCACAAAGCCATCTCGATCTTTGTCCCATGGTCTAGAAGCAGTTTTTGGATCGTCATTTCTTTGAGATAGAGCTCTGCATGCAACAAAGCCTCCCAATCCAATTGGAATAATAGCAGCTTCTGTTCCACCAGCAACCATCAAATCTGCTTCACCGCGACGGATGTGATTTGCAGCAGCATAGAAACAATAATTTGAAGTAGCACATGCAGTTGAAATTGAATAATTTGGCCCCATTAAGCCAAGATCAATTGCAAGCAAGGCAGATCCCATGTTAGTAATGGCATAAGGTATGAAAAATGGAGTAATTTTCCTGTGACCCTTCTCAATTAGAGCCTGAACACCATCAGAAAAAACTGTGAGACCTCCCATTCCGGTCCCAACCAGAACACCAGCTCGGATCTTGTCAATCTGCAGTAACATCAAAGTAAAATGTTTAGATAATGGTGTCTTGATAAAAGCCAGGAAGGGAGAGATTATCTTAAATAAAAAATGAATCGACGTAACCAACAGAACTTATTGGTGTGAAGAGTATGATGCAACATTGAAGTGTACAAGATATCAGAATGAAATCATATTTTAATGCATCAACTTAGTGAAAGCATGCTGTACCATAAGACTGTTGTCCTTCAATGATTAGCAAGTATTTAACTACCAAGAATCAGTCAGCAATTTAAAAACCACTCACAATTTTCAAGTGTTAAAATGGAATCGCAGGCCCAAGTTTGTTAATTAAGTTAGAGTATGAATTGGCAACCAATGAGCATATTTAACAAAGTAAACAAGAAGAAACAGGGATGCTTTGGGGAAAAAATGTGAAAGTTCAGAATGACCTTTTTATGCAATTCAACAGGACTAACAAATATGCAAGAGCAAACTGAATTCCCAAAAGAAGAAAGAAATACCACAGAGACCTAGTATATTCAAATACGATCCCTTTGAGCTATTTCTCAATCTACTGAGTTCGAGCTCAATCAACAAATAAACAGAGAGTAACTCAAAAACAAAATTAATTAGTAAGAGATAACAATTCAACTCCTAATTCAACTATTACCGTGTTGAGCTTGTCGCCCCCGAGATCCGCATCTTCAAGGGCCTTTTTCCCTGCAACAATGCAGTATCTCAAACAATCATCCAATCTCCTATCATTTTTGCCATCAATATAACCCTCAGATTTGAATCCCCTAATCTGGCCCCCGAAGCGCGTGGGGAATTTTGAGGCATCGAACCGGTCTATCAGACTGATGCCACTCTCACCGGCCAGTAGCTTATCGTAGTACGCATCTACATCATTCCCGAACACCGAGACGAGACCCATGCCTGTGATAACGACGCGCTTCTTAGGGTCCGTCTCGCGCTTGGGCGCCGAAACAGTTGGTGCGGATGCGGAGATTTTGAAAGGTAGCCTCTTAGCTGCCGCTCTGCTGACATTGTTGCTGGGGAAAGCGGTGCAGTAGTGCGGTTTGCGGAGAGGGTCGAGGGGGGAGGGGCGGAGCGCGGCGGATTGAAGCGATTGCATGGTGGCGGCGAGCGAGCGGATTTTCCGATGTAAACGATGTGGCGATGCTGAGGTGAGGAAAATAGTGTAGGGGAGCGAGAAGAAGTTGGATTGTTAGTGGACCAATGCGAATTTCATGCCTACTTTTAAATATTGTTAGACACGTTATTCTTTTAATAATAAAAATAAATTGTAAAATTATAACGAATTTCAATGGGAGTTTTGATTTTTCTATTAAAAATAAATTGTAAAATTATAACGAATTTAATTGGGAGTTTTATTTTTATAGAAAAAATACTGAATTTTCAATTTGTTGGAGGAAAAAAAGTTTGCAGGCAAACGCAGAAGTTAATAAAAAGATTGTAACGCCCCCTATTTTGCTAAGGAAGTCGGGTATTTTTTTTTTTTCATGAATTTAAAAGGTCGCTACTTGCACTATAAATGTTGAAAATTCAATTCCCAAAATGCAATTAGTAACATATAAAGTCTTGTTTTCTCAATATCTTCTAAATAAAATATGTGTAATATCCTAATATGCATAAATGTAAATGGTGGTTTCGGGGACGGGCGCTAATGTCAAATCGTCGAGAAAAATCTATCACGCTAATATCAAATTGCCGAGAAAAATCCGCCAATATATTTGGTATTGTCCAGGCCGCCTTGGTGACCGTCGAAACGACCATCACTCCTTTTTTTCAAGTTAAAAGTAAGAATTAAAATTTAAAAAATAAAAACTAATGTACTAAATTACTAAAGAATGAAAACTTAATTGAATTATTTCATAATTTCGTATTATGTTTTTTGCTCTATTGGTGTTTTATTTAGATGTTGAACAATGTCGTATTACGATAATTTTTAACATTTTGTTGACTTGTTATATTTTCTGATGGTTATTAATTACTACTATGTTTTAAATTTATAATTTATTGTAAATGCATATATAACCTGCAATTTTTTCATAAAAAATTAATATCTTTTATTAATATTGCGAAAAAGAAAATTACAAAGAATTTATGATAAGAAATCAATACGATTGTTTGGTCAAATCTCTATGAATTCCTCTGATTCTTCTCTTCGAGTCTTAACTTGGTCTTGACTTGATTTGCGGATTTTTTCGGAGTTAGGTCCGAGGTTGACTTTGGAGTTGGACGTTAATTCGAGGGCGTTAAGCCTTGTTTCTAATTAACGTTGCCTTTAGAAGGACTTTGCTGATATGTCGGAGCTGGTCCGGAGTTGACTTTGGAGTTGGATGTTAATTCGAGGGCGTTGAGCCTTATTTCGAATTAACGTTGCCTTATGGAAGGACTTTGTTGATTTCCGGAGTTGAGTCCGCTTTGATGTTGAAGTTGACATTAATTTGAAGGCGTCAAACCTTATTTCAAATTAATATTGTCTTATGCAAGGACTTTGTTGAGTATTCACCTTTGAACTCCCTATGTTGGTGTCGTTGTAGATGAGCGATGTTGATTGCCGTTGAGGACTTGTTGTTGAACGTTGCGGTGTTGATTGCCGTTGAGGACTTGTTGTTGAACGTTGATCGGAGGGGCTTCACGCTGTATTTCTCTAATCGAACGTGATCCCTGATCAAAAAACCTTGTTTATGAAGGAGTCTTGGATCTTGATGCTTCTCTCTAAACTCTGATCTTCTTGACTCCTTGCTGTGTATAAAATGACTAGATAAAGAACCTATTTATAGATGTAGAATTCTAGATTTGGTAGGTCAAAAGATATTATTTGGGAATATTCCCAAAATATATCAGATTTGACAATCTTCAAAGATATTTATGAAGATCTGATTTTTTGGGCTTTGTAAAAATTGAGCTTCATGACTTTAAAAAAATCCAGAATAAACTTTAGAGGCCCAAAATATTTAATTGGATTTTTAGAAGCTCAATTGAATTTATTAGGCTTTTGAGACCCACTTTGATTTATTAAGTTTTTAAGGCCCAACTGAATTTATTAGGTTTTTAAGGCCCAAATTAATTAGGAATTAAATTTATTTAAACTTCCAATAATAAATTATTTTAACATGTAATCTCTACATGTTATTTTTTTTTCGACAATTAATTTTAATTGCCTACAGTATATTATTATTAATATATGTTTAGAATAAATTTAATAGTAATAAAAAAATAAACTTAAAAATTAAAAAAAGACTTTGACACAGCCAAAACGGCGCCTAGACAATTTAGGCGCTTGGCGGCACTCAACTGTCCGATAACCATCAAATATTATTTGCACCCTTGCTAATATGTCATTTATTGTTTTTTCTTTACTTTCTCATCTGCCAGGGTACAAATCTACAATACATTAGTAGTAGTGTTTTCTGATTGTATAATTTTTTTTATTAATTTTGAATTTGATTTGATGTGATCTTTTTTCTAATTTTAGTTGAGTTTGATACGATTGTACTCAACCAATTTTAGAATTTAGGCTTTCAACCTCAAAACATCACAGTTTTTTGTGTTTATGTTAACTAAATTCAAGTTTAACATATTTTATTAATTTACCATTCGTTCAAATAGAAGAAAAAAATTATCAACCAATCAATTTAATTTGTAATTGCTTTATGTGAAATAATCTTAAGAATATCCCACCAAACATTATAGAAGATATAGGCATGATATTTATACTCAAAAGTCAAAATCTTCACTGTTGATATTTTAGTTAGCAACATTGGGTGGTTATATGCGTGTTGGAGGAGTGAGGTGATTAGTGCAATAGTTGTTTGGTAGTTGTGGGTAAAATAAATTGGGAAAATTATAAAATGTTCATAAAATTGATATTAATTATAAATTGATTTTACACAAAAAAAAAAATTTGTTTAGAAAAAAAATGTTTTTTTGTATAAATATTGTGAATTATTTTATGAATATAATCATATTTTTTAACTAATATGCAAGTGCCCGGAGTAAATAATATATTTATTTTGATAAATTTTTAATGTACTCATTTATACAAGATTGACAATTATATCTTATATTGGGGAATGTATTGTTTCGTTAGAAAAAAAAAATACTTACCAAATATTTATTAAAGTTTACTGAGGAAGGTTAAAATTAGGAAAAATTGGATCAAGATTAAGAGAGTATTTAATCGAGCTTATAAATTATTTAAAATATCTTATAAGCTATTTAAAATCTTATAAAATGTCATATGTTTGATAAAATAAGATATCTTACAGCTTATAAATTTTAAAAATAAGTTCATTTAATTTTATATGCTGTAAAAAATAAGTTAGGAGATATTCTAACTTATTTTTTTCTACACCTCAACCTCACCCACCAGCGTTGGAGGTGTTAAAATAAACGAGTTGGTCGTGAGCTAGGTTCGGCTCTTACATCACAATCGCCCTTAGAAATTCGTTTTCTTTTATCTTCTTCTAGTCGCACGGTCAATGACTAGGTTGTTTGTTTTCTCTTTAATTTTTTCTCTTCTATCTTCAAATTTTCGAATTTGACTCTACAAAAAAAAAAAAAAGATTTGCGATTTTTTTCCAGATTTTTGTCTAATTTCAAAAAATTTTGCAGAATTTCTATTCGATTTTTTAGTGAATTATATCTATTTTTTAATTCCAAAAATATTTATATTTAAAAAAAAAAAAGATGTATTAAAATAATATAGTATTTTGGAACTAATTTTTTAGAATATAATTCCAATAATTTTTTTTGAAAAAACCAAAATTAAATTTTAATTTTTTTGCATCTTCTATTTTTTGCCTTTATTTTATTTCTCTACTTATTATTTTTTGAAAAAAAAAATAGTCTATTATTATTTAAAATTAAGTGGTGGTGTAATTTATTTTTTCATTTTTAATGATTTTTTCTAAAAATTAAGTGGTGGATATACCAAATTTTAAAAGAGAATAATAAAAATATTTATAACATTTTGCATATATTTATAACATTTTGCATATATTAATAAAATTAATAAAATTAAAATAAAAAAATAATAATAAAATTAATAATAACTCGGGCCTATTAGTGAATGGTGATCCATCATCAATTAAAATGCAAATGAAGAAAAGGCCCAAGGCATAAAAGAAATTTGAAGCAGAAGGGCTAGGATTTTCTCCCTCCATTTTTAATTACTTCACCCCTTTTTATTTTACTATTCTAAATTTTTAATTCACCCCTTTAAATTTTTATAAAAATTCACAAAAATCACGAATAGAATTTTTACATGAAAAATATGAAGGTGAATTAATTCATTTATAAATTAAAATAAAAATAAAAATATATTTTAATCTTTAAAATATATTTTAAAATAAAAAATTAAATTTTTTATACGAAGAATATGAAGGTGAATTAATTCATTTGTAAATTAAAAAATATAATAAAAATATATTTTAATCTTTAAAATATATTTTAAAATAAAAAAGTTTAAATGTGAGGGCGAAGTAATTAAAATTATTGTGAGAATATCCTGGCCCAATAATTGAAACTTGAGGAAGCAAGTTGTCTTGTCGCGGGCCCCATTCCCTCCTTGTGGTAATGCCACGAGCCCCTGACTATAATTGTGGCGGGTATAATTTAGCGAGCAAATATTTATTTTTGTTTTATTATTAAGAAATAAAAATAGACCAATGGCGATGGCTGCAGCCACCACTGCTCATCTCTGCTTCCGCTTCACAACCTCTCTAATTCATTCAGCATCCTTTACTACTGGAACACACTCTCTCTTCGTGAAAGCTTCAATGGTAGGATTCTCCAATAATCGTCTTCTACATCTCTCTTTCTCTCTCTCTCTCTCTCTGGTATCTTCATTTCTGTTCACAAACCATTTTCTGATTTCCGTATTTCCATGTATTTGATTGGGTGCAGATGGAGGGAAGCGAGATTAAGGAGGAGAACAACGAGATAGCTAATGGGAAAAAGAAGATATTTGTCGCTGGTGCAACTGGGAGTACTGGGAAGAGGATTGTGGAGCAGCTTTTGGCTAAGGGATTTGCCGTTAAAGCTGGTGTAAGAGATGTGGATAAGGCGAAATCAACCTTTACTGGAAACCCTAATCTTCAATTCGTGAGTGTCTGGGTTAATTAATTTGCAGCTACAAAATTTCCTTTTCTATGTTTGTTAGTATACAGTCGTTTTCTTCGAAATGGGCTGCGAATGTGTTGCCACTTTGTCCATGATTCATGTGTTTGAACCTTATAATTAAAGTATAGGGATTGCTGTGGACTTCGCCAAAAATGAAAGTTGAGATTGAAGAAAAGTGATGTAGTAGTACGAAGGGTGGTTGTCCTATTGCATCAGCATATTAAAAATTTCTGTTGTTAAAGCTGCAATGAGCCTATACATGATAATTTATTGCAATCCTCGGATTCTCTAAATTTCCGGCATCTTTAATCTAGTTGTGCGTTGTTCGGAATTGGTTATTTTGTTGTTTCTTTCTCCTCAGCATTTTATACTCCTCTTCAACCAATTTAAGGGGGAAGTTCCTTTTTCATGGTCCTGTTCTTAGAAAACGTTAAAATATAAGAAGCTTGTTGTGTATATGTATAACTGAAAAGCATCTGCTCAAGATCATGGATGAACTAGGTTTGTAATTCAAGCATATGGCATCATTCTTGTTCGTGTACTTAACACTCTAATCCTATAGGAACCTCAATCACAAATGATTTTTTTAGGTGAAAGCAGATGTAACTGAGGGTTCAACAAAACTGGCAGAAGCTATTAGTGATGATTCTGATGCAGTGATATGTGCTACAGGTTTTCGACCATCATGGGACCTATTGGCTCCATGGAAGGTCAGTAAATTGAATTTTGGCACTGGCTCATTTCGTGTTTGGCTATCATATATGTGTGTGCATATAATAATCTTTAACTTCTACGATCCTCTTACACAGGTTGACAATTTTGGCACTGTAAACCTGGTTGAAGCTTGTAGGAAACAAAATGTCAACAGATTTATACTCATAAGTTCCATTTTAGTCAATGGGGCTGCCATGGGGCAATTGTTAAATCCTGCTTACATTTTCCTCAATGTATTTGGACTCACCTTAGTTGCAAAGCTTCAAGCAGAGCAGCATATTAGGAAATCTGGTATCAATTACACAATTGTAAGGCCTGGTGGATTGAAGAACGATCCCCCTAAGGGTAACATAGTGATGGAGCCAGAGGTATGATTTTCAGACAACCCGATGAACTTTTTCATATTGATCCCTTAATGTGTTTGTGTATATTTCATGTTTCTGTCGGTTTAGTTGCCCCTCTCATTAATTTATCTGTTTTTAAAGGATACACTTTATGAAGGTTCGATATCCAGAGACCAGGTCGCCGAAGTTGCAGTTGAGGCATTGCTCCATCCAGTGTCTGATTACAAAGTCGTGGAAATTGTTGCACGAGCTGAAGCTCCGCAACGTTCATTTGAGGAGCTGTTTGGTTCTATCAAACAAAAGTAACTTGACGACTGGTTCTTAGTGTGCAAGGATAGACTAGATGTTGTATGTTCCTTGCTTCTTTGGTGTCTATATCGAGAAGATATGAGTGTTCTGCCTAGTGGGTTCCATTGAGAACACGGCAACTGGAAAATTATGTCGAGAATTTGATAAATTATACTCCCTCTGTTCCAGAGCAATTTGCAGGGAGGAAGAGCACACAAATTAAGAAGAAAGTAGAATAAAGTAAAAAAAAGTAATGTTTTGAGGGTTAATTTGGTAAAATTTTATGTAAAAAATGAAAAAGTTAGTTGGATTGAGTGTAATGTGGGCTCAAAAAGTGAAAAAGTAATGATATTTTGTGTAAATATGTAGATATTGTGAGGGTGAAATTTATAAAAGAGTTTCATATTTTGGGTCTGCAAGTTCCTCTGGGACGTCCCGAAAAGGAAAACTTGCAAGTTCCTCTGGGACAGAGGAAGTACATGTTTAAAAAAGTAAAGAGGTGAGATTAATTTATTAGCCATTAGTTATTTATACACTTCATTTTGATGGATGGATTTGAAAATGAATGGATTTTAAAAAAATACATATAAAAGATTAGAGGCAAACTCTTGTGAAACTTGCACACAACATACTATAAATGAGTTTGAATCACAATTCGTCCCATAACTATTTGACAAAATAGATTTAGTCCTAAAATTAATTTTTTATCAGATTTAGTCCCGAATTTTCAATTAAGGTCCAATTTTAGTCCCAAAATTAACTTTTTATTAGATTTAGTCCCAAATTTTTTATAAGGTTCAATTTTAGTCCCAAATTATTTTATAAGGTCCAATTTTGATCCCAAATTAAAGGTAAAAAGTGAAATAATATTAGATTTTACGAAAATTTTATATTATTTAATTATATTATTTCATTAATTTTTTGTATTTATATTATTTCATTAATTTTTTTTTATATTAATTTTCATTAATTTCGTTAGTTTTATGTATTTATATTATTTTTTATTTTAGATTTTACGAGTTTGTATTTATATTATTTCATTAATTTTTATATTATTTTTATAAAAAGTATATTTATATTATTTCATTAATTTTTTGCTAATCGAACTTTTTTTACATAAATTATGATTTTTTATATTCACTTTTTACCTTTTATTTGAGGCTAAAATTAGACCTTATAAAAAATTTTGGGACTAAAATTGGACCTTACAAGAAAATTTGGGACTAAATCTATTTTGTCAAATAGTTATGGGACGAATTGTGATTCAAACTCTACTATAAATAGATTTTAAAAAAATGCGGGTCAAATGAAAAAAAATGCGGGTCAGCAACCAACGCCCAATATGGTTGCGGCATGCGGCATCTTGTCAATCAACTATACAAAAATTATAAAACTAATGATTGGGACCTTGCTCAATTGTTTATGTTGTTCTTCTATTTGCAGTCAAGAGGTATTAGCTTCAGTGGAGAGTGAGAGAACTTTAGGTCGAGAAATCCTGAAAATCATATTTTTATTGTAACACATATTTGCTCTAATTATAACATATATTTGCTCTCCCAATTTGTTTTACTATATGGACAAATATGAGTTACTGTGAGGATAACATGCGTGTTACTATAAAAATAAATATGTATTTTTTAATTTAATTATCATCTATTTAAATTTAGGTTTATTAGTTCATGTAATAACACACTTTTTTACTATTTTATATGCATTATTATATATAAAAATATTTATTTATATACAAATAAATAATATTTATGAAAAATCAATATTTTTTCTTATAGCAACACACATTTTAATCTTATATTATGTGAAAAACTATTTATTCTATAAAAATAAATGAATATATGTAAAATAACAATATTTTATAAGATAGTAACACACATTTGCTCTAATACTAACGCATATTTGCTCCCCAATTTATGTTACTAAATGTGCAAGTGCGTGTTACTGTATGCGCAAATGTGTAATATAGATTGTACACAGATTTTACCTAATAGTATCATGCATTTGCCCAAATTGTAAGACAAATTTGGGAGCAAATGTGTGTTACTTTTAGAGCAAAAGTATGTTACTAACATATAAAATATAACTTTTTACATATATTTATTATTTTTATAGTATAATTTTTTTATATTATATAAAGATTAAAATGTGTGTTACTAAGAATAAATATTAGTATTTCATAATTTTTTTTTTATAAAAATAATTATTTTTCATAAAATAAGATATTAAAGTAGTAAAAGGTGTGTTACTACATGAAAGAATATACTTATATTTTAAAGTGATGATGAATAAATTAAGAAATACATATTTATTATTATAAAAATACATTTTGTTCTTATAGTAAGTTAGTAACACACATTTACCCATATAGTAACACATATTGGGAGCAAATGTGTGTTACTATTAGAGTAAATGTGTGTTACTCTATGTACAAATATTTATTTATCTTTAGAAACATATATATTATACTTATAGTAGCATATGCAAGGTATTAAAAGATGTATTAGTATATTAATAATATATTATCAACATAAATCAACAAAAAGAATAAAAATAAATTAAGAAACATGTATATGTTCTTTCAAAAATACATATTCTCCTTATAGTTATTTAAAAAATATAAAAATTAATTTAAAAAAAATTAGTAACATAGATTTTATCTTTTAGTAACATACATATGTTTATATTGTAACACAGATTAGGAATTAATTATAGATAATCACGAATACACAATTACGGCCCAAAATATTTTCTCAAAAAACTTATTCCAATTTATGAAACATTCTTAATGTGAGTATTAAGTCCATCAACATTTCTACATAGCATGCTATTCTTAAGTGGCTCTCATCCCCGTAGTAGTAGGATTGTCATGAACCGACATTATTAAAATTACTTTAATTATGATGCCAAAGTGAAGATAGATTGTGAAGCTAAAATTGATGGTGGGCCTGGGTACGAAAACAAAGTATAAGGATCCGCGAATTTCTCTAATAACTTGACCCGCTTTTTTAAGTTTATTTTAAGTACGTTTCATATAAATTTTTGTCAAAAACTTATATATTTCAAGTTAAAAATTATAAAGAAATGAGAGCAAATGAAAAAAATATATGGAGAGATAGAGATGAAAATGGTAGAAAGGAGTGATTTAAAAAAAAATTTTTTGAAGAGGATTTATAAGATCTTCATATTAAAAATAAATTCAAATTTAAATATTTATAAATTCGTGATTATTTTTGTGTGATATTGGTGGATTTCAAATCGACTCATCCAAATGCAGCTTTAATATTTTTAATTTAATATATTGTTCCTAACTTCGAAATCGGAAGTAAGGGGCGAAAGAGAGAGAATTGTCAAAATGGAGATTAATAGTGCGATTTCGACGATCAAAAAATAAATAAGTAAACAGTAAAAAAATTTGAGTAATAAATTCCGCCCAAAAAAAAAAAAAAAACAAAAAGTAAAAAAAATTGGGTTATAAGATCCACGTAAGTGGAAAGCCTTAACCGTATGTGTTGTTAACAGGTAAGCCCGAAGGCTGTTCCCGTCCCTGTCGGGGGAGATGCCAACCATCTCTCCTTTCTACGAACACAGCTTCTCTGGGGTTTATGGCTTAATATATAGGAGAAAAAAATTGTCCAATTGACCGATGTGGGATAGGTCTTCTTTTGTATCTCAAACAATCATCTAATCTGCTATCATTTTTGCCATCAATATACCCTTCAGATTTGAATCCCCTAATCTGGTCTCGAAGCGGTCTATCAGACTGATGCCACTCTCACCGGCAAGCAGCTTGTTGTAGTGCTCATCTACATCATTTCCGAACACCGAGACGAGACCCATGCCTGCGATGACGACGCGCTTCTTAGGGTCTGTCTCGCGCTTGGGCGGCGAAACAATTACTGCGGATTCAGAGATTTTGAAAGGTAGCCTCTTAGCTGGGGCTCTGCTGACATTGTTGCTGGGAGAAGCGATGGAGTAGTGCGGGTTGCGGATTGAAGCGATTGCATGGTGGCGGTGAGCGGTCGGATTTTCCGATGTGGCGATGCTGAGGTGAGGAAGACGCGTTACCTCCCTTTCATCAGTGAACGATGACCTAACGGAGGCACCGCGCTGCAGTCATAACACATTCAAGTCAAAAAGCGCTTCGTGGCTTAAAGGATGGAACTCCGGCGCACTGTTTTGATTGAGCTACGTCTCTTCATCAATTAGCGCCTCTATTTTGCCTCTTTAAATCCGTCTTTATTGACGAACGAATGACACAGCGGAGGCAGCGTGCTGGTAATCGAAAACAGAGAAACTTAACAGGTATCCCTTTCTTCAGTTGTCGTTCCTGCATCTATTTTCGTATCTCCAGGAAACCCTAGATAACATGAGATTAATCTGTTTATTATTAGTCATTTAGTTTGGATCCTTCTGGTATGTTTTCTTGCAAATCTGATTTTATGTCTTTCTCCCCTTGTGATATTCCTCCCTTCCATGGTTTAAAGTCCTGATGCTGGAAGTTTTTTCTGCTTTATTGCTCTTTAATTTTATTTGTAATAGCTTTTACTATCTCCCTGCTCTATTTTACCTCCAAGGAACACCGTTATTGGATTTGAATTTTTTTTCTGACAATGATCAAGATATATTATATTTCCGTCACTTTGCAAATGCAGATTATAAATTTCATATATCTACTTGACGCAAATCGCAGCTTAGGTCTTTGCAATCCCACCCATGTCCTGTTTAATCAGGAAGAAGTTGAGGATTAAAGCTGGCTCGCTTAACCGGCTGAATGTTGTAAAGACTTCTTGACCATAAATAAGTCTTTTGCCTGTTCATATGTCAAAGATTTAGTTTGGGAATTTGATTGGGTTCTTTATAGGTCAATGTATCGAAAATGGCGGACATTAGGATTGTTGTGTTAATGTTTGTGTGGTGGGGCAAGTGTGGGGTGTCTTTGATGGCTGTACTTGTTTGGCTGGTACAAGTTGTTTTGTTTATTTTTCTACTACATCTTGTTATTCATCGATTCTTATGTTATTCATTCTTCAAGGTTATATATAAACTACAATTGGTAATATTATTTTTCAAGAGTCTTTGACTCAGCAATGAAAGATCTCTCTGCTCTTAGTTTTTCTTTTTGTTCTTATTTGGTGCTTTGTTGTCTTACCTCTCTCCTACACAATTTGTGTTCCAATATGCATGTCGATCTCTAAGAAGTGGAACCCCTCTTATTCTGCCTTTCATACAAAAAAATTTATTATGATATCCTTTTGCAATCTATATTACATCGTTACTGGAACATACCATGTCTGAAAAATGTACAGAAGGGCATAGCTGATACTGGCCAAGCCAAGGAAAAAAGCATCCCTAGGAAAATATGCCTTTTGGAACTGTTCCTTTGGTTAGGTACTTACTATATACAAATTTTTAGCACAACTGACAAAATATGGGTCTATGTGCAGGATTTCATCGATTGATTCTCAAGACAGTGACTTGCCAATTCTATTGAATGGTCATTTTGATACCCCCACCAGGTTCTCCTGGAGCTGGTGATTGTGGCTCGTGTATAGGTGGGTTGTAACATAAAATATAATTTTGGACGTAATTTGTTATTCATTTCCACAGCATTGTTGCTGAACTAGCAAGGCTTACTTTTGATTCAGGTTTGCTACCTCCTCAGCCAATAATATTCTTATTTAATGGAGCTGAAGAATTATTTATGCTATTGAGAGTTCATCTATAACAATATTCCGTACTTTGCCTCATAATTTCACTAATGGTGTCGCTGAAGTCCTTTAAGGATCGTGATATAATATTTGTAGTAGTTCACGCTATTATTTATTTGGGATGTCAATTGTTCTTTAGATGGTCACATGGTGAGTCGATGCTACAGTCACAATTGCACAACTGATTTTCTCTTGATATTCCAGGGTTCACATGGTTTCATGACACATAGATGGCGGGCAGAGCTTTTAATGTTGAGGCATCTTAACAGGAGGCTTTGGTGAGTCCCTCAATTTCTTGTGCATTCAAATTTAAAATGATCTGAATCATCATACAATGCAGCTACTGATGGAAAATTATCCACCCCACTCAGATTGCAAACTCACCTCATTTCTTCTGAGAGCTAAGAAGAAGAGGAATTTCCAAGTTGTAAATGAAGAACAATTCATTGCTTATATTTTTCTCTAATATTCTTGGTGGATTACATTGAGTGTTGAGTTCCTTAGAGTAACAAGATTTTTTTTCTTAGTAGTCCTTGTATTATACCTCCTACTTGTTTAATTTTTTCGTATCATATCCATCAACTATTATGATTTAAGCGTTACATCTTGTATAACTTGATAAATAGATTTAAAAGAGGCTAAGAACTCACAAACCTTTAAAAAAGAGAACATGATTCTAATGTAAAGTAGTACTTTTTAAAGTCTTTAAGTTAACCCTATTTCGATTTTAGTACTGCCGACTTGATTATTAGTCTTGTAACATTCATTTATTCATATTCTGGTCCTATAACCAGTTATAAGAGGTGAAATATTCGATTGATGTAACAAAGTTTGATTCATCCACGTGACAGATTCTAATTATTAACCGGATGTTTCACCTCTTATCAAGGAGAAAGTGTTAAAATTGTGAAAGTTACAACTATTTTTAATTCGTTAAAGTCTATAGGACTGAACTCAAAGTAGCCGTAATATATATGACTTAAAAAATTATTTTCCGCTAAAACAACTAAAGAAAAGAATAGGTACAAATGCAGCACAACCCATAATAAATCTAGTAAAGATAACTCCAACCAGGTCCACTGAAGATAATATATGTTATTTCCATGTACTGATCAGGCAGTAACCAGATGGAAAATGTGATATAACCTCAGAGGAAACAATGCCCTTCACATTATGATAGTAGTAATCAATAAGAAAAAATATAATAGTAATAACTTGATGATGTACAAGTCTCAAAATATAATATTCTTACGCAGTAATAATACAATTTTACTTACCAACCCGACTTTCTGTGTAACAGCTTTCTAGTACTCCATCTCTCCTTTCTACTAACACAGCCTTCTTGGGGTTTATGGCTTAATATATAGGAGAAAAGAATTGCCCGATGAATCGATGTGGGATATGGCTACAAATCAAACTTTTAATGCCAAAAACTATGTGGCACCCACATAGATAGGTCTTCTGCAATATTTTTTATTTTTTATTTTTATAGATATAGCATATGTTTAATTATTCATCATGTATTAATTGATTTGAGGGTAGAATTTAAAAAAAAACTATTAGGCAAAGCGGAACGGAGCAAGAAAAATGCTAGTAAGACATATGTACCTAATAAATGCGTCGTTTGGTATAAAGATTTTCTAATGATAATGAATATATATATATCATTCCTATTTAATTACATTCATCTCATCGTATAATCTTCCTCTTCAATTCATCCCCCAAATCATAGCAAACAACTTTCTTTTTTATTTTTATTTTTCAAAATTGGAGCACAACATTAATAATATAACAACCATGAATACAAACTCTCATTCAACATATGTAAGGATAAAAAAGAAATATAAAATTTTTGTTTTCATTACTATTAAAAAATTTAAAACAAACGCCCCCTTAAATGAAGAGTAGGTTTTGTATGTATGCCTGTACAAGAAAATTTATTTATAAACACTTTATTTTAATACACCTCTTTTGAAATTGGTAAAAAATAAAATTTACACTCCATTATAATAAATCAAAAGATTTATCCCCAATTTTATCTTAAAAGTTGCACAATATACTTTCTTTGCAACAATTTAATATTTTGATACCTACTTTACAAAAAAAATAAACACAATTCTTAAAATGCAATAAAATGACGAAAACAATTCTTATTTTAGCAAATTGCCCTTTTTTTCCCAAAATTGTTTCTTTGTTTGGGGCATCTAGACCCACTAATAACATTCTATCATTGTCAAACGGTCCCTTACATATAAGAACATTTCTTAAGGTGACAGTGATTTCCAACAAATTAAATTGGTGAAAATTAACAAAATATAAATAGGTATTTCTATATAAAAATTATGAACTAGCTACTTTTTTAAATTAATATGTAAATTATCCATTAAATTATTTTGCTTCATCTAATTGCTAGGTTAAATCATTCTTAATACTTAATATAAGCATTAACTGTTACCTTCTTTAATTAAATGTGGGGCGTTATAATTAGCTTTTTCTTATTAATTTCTTAACTAAAACGCCTAAGTATTTAATGACTGCCCATTGACTTCTTTTAGTCAAACCTAATTAATACTTCTGATGTGATTGACTCAGCTTGAATCTGCATTTATTAATATTTTCAGAAATCATTAAAATTCTTCCCAACAAAGAGAAAATATCATATTAAGTGTTCATTTTCAACCATAATGTCAGTTCAATAATACAATGACTAATTAGGCATAAATTATATTATAATTTTATCTCATTGATTTGTAAATATATGATGCTAAGTAAGTATTGTAAAATTTATTAGTATAGTTTTCAATAATTAGAATCTATGTTAATGTTAATTAATAATGAATGAATGTTGGTTAATACTCTCTTGTAATTCGCGGTCTTCTATTTTATTTTATTAAAAAAAATCTTATGTAACTTTCATAATGTGAAAACAAATTTGTTCGTTCAATATTAGTAGATGCATTTATTTAATATTATATATATATTTATTGGTATTATGATATTTATACTATAACTAATTAAATTTATAAATTCAATAATATTATATATTATATTAATTAATGAAGAACTCTCGGCTTTACAAAACTGATTTACTTTCCTATTTTATCCATTTCACAAAAATACATAATTTATTATATTTGAAAATATCATTAAATTTTTATTACCATCTTTATTTCTATTTAATATATTTTGTTACTACTAATATGAGTATAAAAACCAAAAAAAAAATTAAGTCTTTAATCATAATAACTCTTATTTTTAAATACAATTATGTAAAAAAAAGGGATTAGTCTTGTATACACCAGTTACACGGTGCAACTCAAGTTCATTTTTAAAAAGTTAAACAGTTTATTACTGAAAAATTAAACTATGAAGGATACACTTTTCAGTAATAAACTGTTTAACTTTTCAATTATAAACTGTTTAACTTTTTAAAAATGAATTAGAGTTGAATCGTGTAACGGGTGCACAAGTGACTTACTTAAAAAAATAAAAATAAATAATACCTTGTAGATATATATATAGAGACGCACATATGTGTGCCTATACCAAAATCTTTTAATTCTAATTGAAAACTCAGGTTACGAAATTTACGTTAGTTATAGGCATAGCATAACCAAAAGAATTTACTACTCAGCGATGAGTGACGTCATTCTGAGGCGAAGATCGCCGGCGCCGGAGGAGCTGAGGGAGATAGAGGTGCTAATCTACTCCGGCCAAGACTTGAAGAACGTGAAGCACATCACCAGGATGAGGGCCTTCGCCGAAATCTACGTCGAGAGGGACGTCCACGTGGCAAGAACCCGAACGGACGACCACGGCGGCGCCGACCCCGTTTGGAACGAGGTGGTGAAGGTCAAATTCCACAAGGGCCTGCTGGAGAGGGACGTCATGGCGGCGCTGAACGTCGACATTTACGCTGACTCCCACGTGGGATTGGAGAAGCTGGTGGGCAGGGCCAGGGTGCTGCTGTGCGACGCCTTGAAGGGCGGCGACGCGGCGGAGCCGCTGGATAATCCGATCCAGTGCTTGACGCTGCAGGTTTGGAGGGACTCTGGTAGGCCCCACGGGTGGCTGAATTTGTGGGTCCCCCCGACTGGCAGGTTCTTGATACGGCGGGAGTCGCTGTCGTTTAGCGTGAGAGAGAGGCAGAAGGAAGAGGAGGAGGATGAGGCGGCGGCGGAGAAAGATTTGGGAGGTGGTGGTGGTGAGGTGTAGAGCGAATGGTGGTTGGCTATGCATGGGTGCCAGTTGTCATTGCTCTTATGTTATTTCTGGTGCAATTAATTCCTGATAAGCTACAATTTAAAGTGTTTTTACTGTCCAATTTATCAGAATAATTTATTTATTTGTTTTTTCTTATTAGGTAATGAAGCTATTATACTTAACTCTTTTTTTTTTTTTTTTCGAGAGCACTAAATTCATTAATCAAATGGATCAAGTACAAAATATTCATCCACAAATAAAGGATAATGAATCCAACAATTAGGCTCGGAAAATATAGAGAAGGTCCCAACGAAATTATGAGCATTAACTATAATGAAATGATCTCCATTTACGAAAAAGATTAAAAAATTCTAAATGTTGTTGAATTGAAAGATTTAACACCTTATAAATTCACAGTGTAATCATGCGGGTTAGTTTGTTTTAATAAATAATTATTTATTTTTATATAGAAATTAATTTAATTTTTTTTTTATGTTTTTAATATGGAATTAGTATCACATAAAATAAACTTAAAATAACGAATAGAATATATTGATTTGGGCAGGGTCTTTTTTTTTGGGACAATAATTCTTACTCTTTGGGGTTAGTTAGTCTTAGAGACCCAACAAAACCGAAATAATCCTTTACACATTCCAAAAACTCATAATATTACCTCCATAAATCAAACATACTTTTATGTTAGATTGATATTGATACAAATTTTATACCTTTATATTAGGATTTAAATTTAATGTTTCGAATATATTACTGATACCAAATCAAACAAAACTAGCACTTGAAAATTAGATAATAAAACAAAAGCAGGGAAAATGTCTTTTTCTTAAATATTAAGACTTCGTATTGTAAGAAAAAAGCATTAAATATTATTATAAGCAGGAATTTAAACAAATGACTCCGTGGCCCAATGGATAAGGCGCTGGTCTACGGAACCAGAGATTCTGGGTTCGATCCCCAGCGGAGTCGATTTTTTCAAATTACTTTTTTCCAATATATTTTTGTTCTGACGCCAAAACAGATCCCAAAGGGAATCGATGAAGAGAAATCATGTCATAATTGCCATAAGAATAATACCACCTGAGAGTAAATCTTATTTTGCATTAATATTTAAAAAAATTAATACTGCACTTGTATTTTGTACTGTGTACTGAATGAATGTGAAAAATGAAATTTTGCAAGTTAGATGATTTCTCATTAGGTACTTTTAAAACCGCTTGAGTACTATACAACTCTACAGTGTTCTTTGGCGCATAACATTAGCTGACTACATTGCATGAAATTTCTTGCCAATATGGACTCCATCTTCTTCTTTCCTTCAATTTTTTTTCATGGAAGAATATTAATCGACGTCTTCAGAGCCCACTGCAGTCGTGAGCAGAGACACACAAACTCTCAGGCATCGATTCCAGTTTTCCAGATTCTGATAGACAATGTATGGGCTTTCTGTCTAAACTGTTGTTCCTCAAACCACTTTCACTTGAGGAATGCAACTTCACTCTCATTGAGCCCCTGAAAAGTGAAAATTAGGAGACATGGGTAATAAGCACTAGGCTTTAAGACTCTAAGCGAACTCCAAATACACGACATAATTCAGTTCTTCAGTGCAAGATATACAAAATTGGTTCCCAAAAAGGATGTAAGAAATCAATTGGTCCTTAACACATGTTATCTTTGTGGTTGTCACTAATACACATGATCACTTAACTCAGTCCCAAAGCAAAAGAGGTCAAGATACAATATAGTCTTGCCATTTATAATTAAAATTCCAGAAGCACATCTTAAAAACATGCATCAAAATTACAGTTCACAAGTATGTTTAATAGATGTAAACATGACGGTCCAGATATGGAGTGCAGACTCTTATTTCAAGAGGACACCAACTCGTGTAAAAGGTCAGACTAGGAGACCTTAAGGTAATAGCTACAATTTGCCACAGCTAAGCTATTCAGCTTTCCAGGGATAGAAGATGTGCAACAGACAGGATGATGACTTTGAACCCCATGAATCACATGAAATTAACACCATCAGCAACAGGAAAAGAAATTTTATTTTCTCAGAGAACAAGTACACCAATAAAATATTCGAATGGACAGACCAGATAATCTTGCATCATATGAGCCAAACTGTGCAACTTAAGTTCTTAACAACTAACAATAGAATGTAGGAGATTAATCACCTTCCACTGAGGTTTTCTCTGCTTTAGATGCTTTCAACTTCTCAAGTTGCTTTCGGAGGTATGCCTGCTTTAGCTTCTCTCTTCGAGCAGTAATCTGCTCTTGTCTGCGCATTTTAAGCTCAGACACCTTTTCTCTTGCTTGGTTTGCTTCTTCATGAACTTCCCTAAGAAATGAATAAATCAAATCAGAAATAATGTCCCAAAATATAGGTGGAGACTGAATTTCTCTTTTACTCAGAAATTTGCCTTGACACAGTTGTGAAATACTTCAGTTTTCAGATAGGCATGAAGCAGCATATGAAGGATCTTACATAAGCCATCTGGATATGAATGTCGTATTTTTTATCATCACCAACCACATCCCACTTCCCAACCCATAAAAATCTCAAGCAGAGCAGAACAAAAAATAATCAAACCATGGTTTGAAATTGATAAATAATGCAACTTATTTGTACTGCATGATTCCTGATTACAGATATTCCTTTTTTAATCAAAGTTCATTGGTTTCACAACACGCGAGCAAAAAGATTACAGAGGTACAAAAAGCTATACTCCTCCAAGGGACAGTGTAATATAGCCAGATCAAAACAACCATTTCAGAAACAAGCACAATAGTGTCGCCTTACAGTTCAATGGGGACAACAAGCATGTGTCATCCCAAGTAAGCCTTCACTTACACCAAAAGGGACACACACCTAAAATAATCCAAACTACTTTTGGAACAAAAGATTTTCACTTATGTTGGGAGTATATACCCAAATGCCATAGACCTTGAAAGTGCTCGACTTAATTCTTAAAATGCTTGCTTTGAAGTAACAAAGAAATAAACTCAGAAAACTTCATGTGACAGCACATAGAAGGCCATATTACCAAAAAACTTACATTACAAAATGCTTATGTTGACTCCTGTCAACTGTAGCAGATGCCCGCCCAAGCCCTGCTGCTGTTGTACTCTTCAACAAGAATCCATCAACATCATCTTCATCTATATCTTGGGCTTGTAGCGTAGAATTATTGGTCCCTTGAGGCACCTCCGATTCAGCGTGCTCAAGACCTTTCTTAAAGAAATCAACACAGTACTTCTCTTCATCTTCTCCATCAGAAAGTTCCCCTCTCACGATCTTATTATATATTTCCGCTTTTTTCTCCAATGCTGCATAGCTAGCTGATCCATCCTGAACAGCCTTTAACTCAATTTTGTCCCTGTAAACAAACAATATAAGTTTTTATTATCTAATCGAATTCATACTTTAAAGCAATACAAAGTGCATCAGACGTTCCATAGTTTCACATAAGCAACAACATGTTAATTCCCCTATATCCCGCCAGATGAACTAAACATCTGACCTGTATAATATGCGAGCAGCTAAGGACGTTTGTACCATGGTTAAGTTATGATCATTATCCCCAATTCTATTAGTAATTGTAGATGAGAAATCCTAATCGATGAAACCCTAGAACCCTAATCATACACATCTATATACCCTAGACACCACACATAACCCCATAAAAGAAAAACCGCTTAGCATCCGCATACCAATAATAAATTCAAAGAAAAATTTAAGAATATTAAGTACTTGGCAGCACGAGCATCGACGCCGGAGTTCTTATTGGAGAAAGTATCGTGAGAAATCTTCTTCTTGGCGCGGTGAACCTCGAGATGTTGACCGTAGTTATGGTCGGCTGAATGTATGGGCTCTTTGGGATTTCGCTTGGACTCCTCCTGTGACCTGTAAAGTTGGGCCTTGAGTTCGAGAATGGAGGAAGCTCCAACTCCTTCAATTGTACGATGTTTTCGGGGCATTATCGATGATTCCGTCAGCCATCCTAATGACTCCACCACCCTCTTCTTGGGGGCTTTTGGTTCTTCTTCGCCCATTCTCTTATCTCACACCCTCTCTCTGCGCAAGGAAGATTTTGATCAATGAAAATTCAAACAATTTCTTTCCCGGATGCCGAGCCAGAAACCAAACAGAAAAGAAAAGGATGGGGGGTGTATTTGGAAATATGGGGTTTTGGAGGACTGCATTAAATGGTAATTCGAACTTTTTCTCCATATTATTATTATTTTAAATAAAATCAAATGTTAGACAAATATGGTCTTTTTTCTTTTCTTTTTCGGCAAAGTATTATGTGAATGATACTAGGGGTGGAGAAAATATCGAAAATACCGGTATACCGCACTTATCATATCGAAAAATATCGAATTTATCAAAATTTTCGGTACGGTATGGTATCGTATCGAAAATTGTGATACGGTAACGGGATATAAATATAGAAATTTCGGTATACCGCGATATACCAAAATATTTTCGGTATATTGAAATATTTCGGTATACCAAAAATATTTCGGTATATCGAAATATTTCGATATGTCACAGTATACCGAAAAAATCAAAATTTTCGGTATACCAAAAATTTCGGTATACCGTTGTCATACCGAAATTTCGATATACCGAAATTTTCGGTATGAAAATGGTATGATTTTTTTCGGTATCGAAATTTCGGTATATCGAAATTTTCGGTATGACTACAGTATGATATTTTTCGATATCGAAAATTGCGGTACGGTAACGGTATGGCGAAAAAATTTTTGGTATGCCGTACCGTCCACCCCTAAATGATACACACAGTAAATTTTATGGTGAACAACAATTTATTTTAAGTATTTTGATTTTTTATTTTTTTAGAGATAAATGACATAAAATACTGTATATGAACTAACACGACAATGTATATGAACTAACACCACACTATATATGAATTAACACCACACGTAGTATGTTACAGTGAATGAACTAAAATCATATTGTATATGAACTAACATCATACTGCATATGAACTAACACTACACTGCATATGAACTAACACTACACACCGAAATGTGTGTTACTGCGTGAAATAAAATATGTCGTTCACGAAATTATTTCCGTGAGTATTACTCACATAATACCTACTCTTCTTTTTTTAATATTGTAATTTTCAATTTTGTTTATGTAAATAGGTCGATTTTGAAGGTAGTTATCATTTTAAATAAAATCGTGAATGTGGTTCATAATTTTATAATTAAAATTTAAGAGCATCTCCAAGGGTTCGCGCTACTCTAGCGCGAAATATGTAATTCATCTCCAACCGTTCGCGCTACATTCTGCGCTACATATATTTTCTCATTTTTTTATTATATTCTTTTTATATTAATTTGAATTTAATAATTACATAATTTTATTATTATTTTATACTATTAATTTTTAAATAATATAAATTATTTTTTAATTTAAAAATAATTTAATAATTATAGAATAAAAATTATAGAATAAAATTAAATTTAATAACATCATACAATCATACATATTAATTTAAAATTCATAATACAAATGATAATACAATGATAATACAATTATAAAATCATACATAATTTTAAAAAACACAAATAAACACATCGCAAAAAAGCACACAAAATTTTAAAAAAAAACCATAACATCAATAATAGTAGTCTAGCTCTCGAAATTAGAATATTCCTCCCACATATGATCAATCAGTGCATTACGAAGTGCCGTGTGAGCGTCTCTGTCTCTAATTTGTTTAAATCGAGAGACGAATGCTTGAAAGGATGAAGATTCATTATTCACCATTTCTACATCGGGAGTTTGTACATCGATTGTAGTTTCAATCGGTGCATCAAGATCACGTTCATCTTCAATTATCATATTGTGCATGATTATGCACGCTTTCATTATATCACACAAATCTTCTTTCTCCAAAAGCGAGCAGGATTTGCCACAATCGCAAAACTACTTTGAAGAACTCCAAATGCACGCTCCACATCCTTTCTGCACGATTCTTGCCTCATAGCAAAATATTTATTTTTTGCAGAGCGTGGATCGCGAATTGTTTGCACAAGAGTTGACCATTTAGGGTAAATATTATCGGCTAAATAATACCCCATATTGTATTCTTTTCCTTGAATGACATAATTTGCAGGAGGAGCAATACCTCTAGTTAGATCTGAAAACAAAGGAGATATTTCAAGCACATTAATATCATTATTGCTTCCTGGCATACCAAAATATGCATGCCATATCCAAAGATCATAATCAGCGACAATCTCAAGAATAATAGTCAGTGATCCGACCAACACACAAAAAGTATTCAAATTTGACCACGTCTGGGGCATCATGAAAGATTTTCCGCAATGGGAAAATACAGCACGAAAGTCCCGACAACCTACTCCGTTGTCTCCAGAACCTGGACTATCCCCATTTTCAATCAATTTAAGTGATGAAAATGCTAGTGGTAGTTGTGAGTCTTCACCATCACAACGACCTGAAGGGATAAAAAAATCCAAATTGGAGATATGAGTGCAGCTGTAAGCATCGTGCGTAAAGATAACAAAGAACTTCTAAGTTATCTAAAACAGTCTCGTGAAAAAAGAGAGCATAATAATAAAATTCAAAGAGAAGAAATTGCAGCGAAGAAGCAGTTAGCTGAAGCCATTACAATGCAAGAAGAAAATAAAATTATGATGATTGACTTGGATACCATTTCTGATCCACGTCGGCATGAATATTTTCAAGTGAAACAGGAAATTATTATGAAAAAAAATGAAGAACACCTACAGCAATCACCGGCTAACACTTTTGATATGTATGGTGGATATTTTCAAAATCTCGGAGGATCGGGAAGCAATCTCGGAGACTATTAATTATTAGAGTATTTTCAATTCAAGTATTTAAATTACTAGAATGCTTAATTTCAAGTATTTAAATTATTAGGATGTTTAATTATTATGTTTAATATATTTTATGCATTGTAATGTATGTTGTAGTATTTTAATTATATATTTAGACTATTGTATTATATTATTTATGATTTAAACAAAAATTACATTTAATTATTCAACTACAAAATATTATAATTTAATTATTCAATTTAAGAATATTACAATTAATTAATTATTCATTCTAAAAATATTATAATTTAATTGTTAAATAAAAATATCACAATTTTAGTCTAAAGGTATCACAATTTAAACCCAAAAGTATATAAAATATAAACTTAAACAAAATAAAATAAAATAAAAACCTTCAGCGCCGTGAACAGTGCGCGCTCATTTGAGCGCGACACTGTTCACTTACTCGGATGTGGCGCTAGAGATAGCGCTGGCTTGGAGGGATTTTGGCGTCTCCACCCTGGCGCACAGCGCAGGGTTGGAGATGCCCTAACCAGAGTTCACGTTTTTTTCTTCTCCTCTCCGATGATGCATAATGATAATTATGAATGTGGTTCACGATTCATCCTCGCTTTTCGCGTTAAAGTAATGTGGCCTCTCACCTCACCTTTGTGGGAAGATAAAGTACTATATGAACGATATACACAGTAAATTTTATGGTGAACAATAATTTATTCTAAGTATTTTGAGATTTGATTATTTTAGAGATAAATAACATAAAATATTGTATATGAACTAACACCACACTATATATAAATTAACATCACATGTAGTATGTCATGGTGAATAAACTAAAATCATATTGTATATGAACTAACATCAAACTGTATCTGAACTAACACTACACTGTATATAAACTAACCTTACACACAGAATTGTGTGTTACTGCGTAAAATGTTGTTCACGAAATTATTATCATGAGTATTATTCACATTATACATACTCTTGCATGAATGGTGAGCATAGTTCACGTTTTTTCTTGAAAAGTGTGCTTCTCGTGATTTAGAAATTGCAAGATTATATTTTTTTGGTTTATTAAAAAATGAAAAGTACAGATTTTTTTCTTAACCAATGTTAACATAAACTTACTGTGAAATTACACAAGTTAAATAAGAAATTGGAATAACACAAATCATTGCAAATATGCCTACATTTAATTTTTAAAAAGAAAAATCTCTCTCCACCCAGTCATAAATGATTTATTTTGTCAAACCAACCTCTCAATTAATCTGAAAGCCTTAGAGCTAGAATTAGCAACAAATTAGCCACAAATTCTAAAAATAAGGCTCTATTCACATTGCATTAAACAATATACATAAGCAAAAAAAAAAACTTCATGCAAGTTGAAATAATTTATCCAGAGCATTGCTTCTTGAAAAGTAAGTCCCAAGTGCATTACTTTTCCTGCTTGTCAAGCTATCCTTTTGATCGTCCAAGTGATCTGCTGCGGCTCTCATCTCGGGTGCACCATCACAAGGTACAACTCCTTGCTTCTGTATGTACTCCCACTTGTCTTGAAAAAGATACAAAATGGCCATGAAAGAGACTTGAGTTGTGAAGATTATGCTCCAAAGCCTTGTGCCTTTTGATGTTCTCTTATGGTAGGCCTGCAATCCTGTGTATATATTCAGTATTCCCACCACTGATATAGTTGTTCCAAGTATCCAGTGTGTGAAGTACCAAAACAACCTGCCTCTAGCTCCTCTGCAAAGTCGAAAAACATGGACTCGAACCTTCAAACTTGAGATGAAGTAGTTAGTTAGTTAGTTAATTAGTTACCTCTTTGGCCTCCGAAATCCTATCAAGATTTGCAGATAAACGGCTGCATAAAGTGCCAGCCCGATTCTTTGGTGCGCGTTGTTGAACGTGTTTTCAAAGTTTCTTATGGATAAAACTGCTCCAACTGTAACAAGAAGCACTGCAAGTGCCTTCAAATTGCAAATATCTTAATAAATGTAGAGAACATGCAAGATCTTGATGATTTGGCTATGTGGGCTATCTACTTTTATCAAAAGGACAACTTTTTCTAGATTTAAATTCTTAGTCCACTTTGATAATGAGATGACATGATTATATATGGCCATGAAGGAACATACATCATGGGGTTTGATCACATTTTAGTAAAGTAAATCATGTAGACAAAGTTAAATTTCATGGTATGAGATCATATACTTAATTCTCTGCCTAAAATACCTGAAAAATTGCATGAAGATTGAGCAAGATCTTGTGCCTTGTGTGGTTGGAATTTGTTGTACTAGACATTCTCATTGTGAGTATCCCAGCAGGCATCATCAACCCCATTGAAGCCCACAACAGGATCCCATGAACAGCAACATTATTGTCAAATGTCTTCTGAGAGTTCACCTGCAAATCAAACTATTGAAATCAACAAAAGAATGAGTGATACTGCATACTAAACTAGATGACCAACATGATGGTACCGATGAATTTGCGTAATCTTGGCTACTAATGTTGTTGATCGGAGGATGCATCTCCGCTTTCGTATGTTCATAGGGCGCGGATTCAGCACGGTGCACTTGAAACAAAAGGGATAAGACACAAAGAATTAGGACATGATCATACATCTTGAGGTTTGATGCTGTCTTTCTTAACCAAACTTTATGTGGGAGTTAAAAGTGATGTGTGATATGAACAAAGATCATTCACCCTTATTCTAGCTTGGTTGCAAAAATAATTCTAAGGATGCAATGATTGTATGCCCCTGCTTTTTGCCCCTTTTTCGTTTAGAAAAATATGTGTGCTGCCTTTTTGACATGGATCAACTTTCTTTACCAAAACAAAGGCAATCAATGGATTGTCTTTAATTAAATCTACGTTGTAATTATAGCACTAAAGACATAAATGCATTACAAGTTTTACTTTGAGATGATATTAATTTTGTCCAGTTAATCACATGATGCAACTTTTTGCCTTTGGCTTGTAAAGCTTGTGATTCGGCTGGAATAACAAGTGAAATTCAAAATTTTAAAACAATCAAAAAGTGATGAACGATTTTAGAGAATTGTCAAATGTGATGGTTCTGAAGAGTTAAGAAATGCTGAAGCCTAATGCTGTTACCGTGAAGATAAAAACGTGTATATATGCCAGTAGGAGAAGGTTTTATACATGAACCGAACCTAATTTATTTATAAGATATGATCATAAGTTTATGGATCTTAATTTATATCACATCTAACCATAAATAATAAAATTTGATTTAATTACTTAGACTCCGTTTAATGACTATGAGATATATCACGACAGAGCTATATTCCCAGGTTATAGAACTATTACAGGTTGGGGTATTTATAAAACCGAAAAAACTGAAAAATCGAACCAAAATTATGAAATTCGGTTCAGTTTCCAGTTCTAAGGGGACGCTTGCTTTAAACTCTTCAATGGTAACGGGAATGAAATTTCATTTTCCTCCCTTTACCTTACATATTTTGAGTGAGAGTTTATGTTCATGGTGGTTACATCATTAATGTTAGTGCTTCAATTTTAGAAAAATTGACAAAAAAAGAATGTTGTTGGTTGTGGTATGAGGGGATTGATTGAGGAAGATGATTATGAGGTGAGATGGAGGTAATCAAATGGGGGTGATGATTACCTTATTTAGGAGAAAAATAATTGGTTAAAAAAAAGTAGCTATATTTACAAATTGGTTCACAATTTCTGTACAGAAATATAATTTTTTCCTGCACAGAAGCATATTTTTTTCTGCACAGAAATCTATTTGTAATTTGTGTCAATTTTATGAATCATTTTGTAATTTTCCCAAAAAACAATACTATGTATCTCATTTATTCTCATCACATATAATAATTACTATGTGTATATCTCATTTTCGTTACCATTGTAGAATTTTTTTACCAAATACCCCCTAAGTTGTTTAAAATTTAATTTTTCAGTTTGGTCTGGTTCTGAATCATAGGAACCCAATAAACCAAATTTTAATAAAAAATTAATATATTAATTATATTATATATATATATATATATATATATATAAAAGGAAAAAACATATATAATAGTAATTCTTTTCATCCAGGCTTCACTTGTGAATGGGCCGCCAATACCAACTAGGCCCACTAAAAAATTGTAAATAATAAAAGTCCCATTAAATAATTATTAAGGCCCGACTATATACCCCTTCAATTTTATAAAATACACCTACATACATTATCAAATATCTATTTTACCTATTTTTATTAAAAAAAATTAATTAATGTATCAAATAACTAATTTACCAATTTTTATAAAATAAAATTTAAATTATATATACATTAATTGTAATACATCCACAAAAAAATAATTGTTAAATACATATTTTTCTTTATTTGCCGACACAGTCTTCCATCAAGTCATTATTCGACATTATAAAATGAGAAAAAAAGAATGTTGTGGGGACTATAAAATTAATGCAGTGACTTGGAGATTGATCTACATAATTTAGGAAAATTGTTGTACGGTTGGGAAACAGGGGAATAGAAGAAGGTGGAGTTGATGGTTTGAAAGAGATATATTAAAATATTATTTTATAAAAAAATTAGCAAAATAAATGTATCTTATAATATTGGAGGGGTATACAGTTGCAACCAATTATTAATTTATAATTAAAAGGCTCCAGCCCTCTTCTCAATAAAATTAATAAATTGATCCTTTTAATTATAAATATAAATAATAAAATTAATAGATTAATAATTCCAATTTGTCAAATTGATAATATTCCTTATATCAATTGCAGGTATGAAGTTGGTAACTTGATGATCGGGATCATGAATGAAGTGGTTTTATTTGCTTTAAATTAATGTTGTGTAAAATTTTGGATTTTGATGAATTTAATTTAATTAATATTGTGTAAATTTTAAATGATTTTATTAAATTAATGTTGTGAATTTTATTAAATTTAATTGTGTTATATTTATTAATTATTGATCAAATTTGTATATACCTCTTTAATTTTTTGGTATTAAACTAAATTTAAAGATAATATAATACATAGTATTTATTCTGATTAAATATAATTTTTTATTAAAATTTTAGATAATTTTGGACCGAATAGATCGACCTGAAATAATTCCGTCCATACAAAAAAAAATTATTTCGGTTTGATTAAATTATAGGTTTGATCCAAAAAATGGCGTATTTTCGTCATTCAATTAGAAATGTTACGGCCGGGCTAAATACACCGGTTCTCAGGTCCGCCGGTTAGTTGGATCCACCGGTTAGCCTCCATAATTTTTTAATTATATATATTAATTAATTAATTTTATTGTTAATTAAAGTTATCCTTAATTTCTATTCAGGACTTATATTAATTTTATGAATTTGAATTTTCAAGTATTGATGTTTTGAATTTTAAATATTTAAATATTGACTTTTAAACTTTTGTATCTATTTTGAACTATTTTTGTGTCATTATAATGAAATTAAGAAAAATATTTAGATTTTAGTTTAAATATTAATATTATTTTACCACTATTGTATATTTTGTAGTAAAATTTAGGTTTTTAAAAAAAATAAAAATTGTCCAAGCCAACTTTATATCTCCCTCCTATTCGTTCTCAAAAGAAATCAAACTCGAGTCACTCACTCAAGTGAGGAGCCCGATTGCCAGGTAAGTTACCTCACCTGGTTTGGATTCATCTCTATTACACAATATATATGTATCACTTGTCAATAATACGGTGTATTATCATAGTATATTCGATGAAAACATTTTATATATATGACATTATATACAATGATAATAGTCATTATATAATAACCCCAGTAAACATTTTCTATACTCAAACGAGGCAGAGTCACCATTCTAAGAAACAAGTCAAAATCAACACTTTCTAGTATGTAGATATTAAAGAGCATAGTTTAGCAAATATCTCAAACATGCTTATTGATTATATATGATTTCACTTTTTTTCTTAAAAATCTAAAGAGCAGGCCAAAAAAAAAGGGGAAGCAAGTTATATTTAGAGATAAAAAAGTTTATGGAAGTAAATTTGATATCTTCAAATAGAGGGGTTAATATCCCCTCCCGCACAGGAAGGTCCTATGTAGGAGGGGAACCGTCGGATCATACACACCCGAGCACATATACAAGAGAAAAACCATCACGAATGTGTATGATCCAACAATTCTCTGGATCCCAAATAAAGATGGGAAGAAATCATGGTCAAAAAGATTATTTGATCAAATTTTTAAAGTAGGTAACGGAGAGAGATTGGAAGAGAACATTGCAAAACTGGTTAACATATGATATTCTAGGATAGTCTCCTTTTTCCCCTTTACGGAAAGAAGAATTGTTGCAGTTATTTAGTTGCAGAGAAATTAGTAAAAAGTTAAAAATAGTTAATACATATATATATATATATATATATATATATATATATATATGAAACCATGATAATAAGTGATATTTACACTAAATGGAGAAAATATTAAATGTTGAAGATCAAAATAGTAAGGTCATGGGCTTAATATATCTCTTAGGAATGCGAATATTTTCCCTCAATTTTGATTGTTCACCCCTATATTTGTCATTGTAAAAATAATATTTAAAAGATAAAATTACCCCCTACGTTCCACTATATGTTGCTCTTTTTTTTTCCCGTCTCACTAGGGGTGTAAATGAGTCGAGTCGAGTCGAGTCGAGTAGTGCTGAGCTCGAAACTCAACTCGAAAGCAATACTCGAAGCTCGAAACTCGACTCGAACTCTATCGAGCTTGATTTTTTTAGCTTGAGCTCGACTCGATTAAGAACTCGACAAACTCGAGCTCGGCTCGACTCGACTCGATAATTTTATTATTTAAATAAAATAAAATATTAAATATATTTTAGCTCTTTTTTTTTCTAAAATTAAAGCTCGACTCGACTCGAGCTCGATTACTTTATTTATATATTAAAAATAATAAAAAATATTAAATATTGTGCAAGCTCAATTAGGCTCGCGAGCCTCTCGAGCCGAGTATTTATAAACTCGAACTCGACAGCTACTCGAGTAGCTCGAGCTCGAGCTCGACTCGATTTGGTTCGAGTCGATTTCGATCTTTTTACGAGTCGAGCACGAGTAGATTGCGAGCCGGCTTGACTCATTTACACACCTACGTCTCACTATATGATTCTCATTTGTTTTTTTTTTATCTTTTTTAAAAATTACTACTCACTTTTTTATTATTATTTTCATTATTTTCATTACATAACTTATAATTTTTCTACTTTTACCTTAATTTGTGCACCCAAAAGCAACAAGTAATTTATAAGGGGACGGAATGAGTACTATATATTCCTTAATTACAAAAAAAAAAAAAAAAAACTATTCACACCCTCCCCTCTTCAAACCCCAGAATTTGATCTATTTATAACCCTCCACAAGTCTTCAACTATATATTTTTTTAACAAAAAATTATTTTGCCAATATAATTTCGACACAATATGATAAAAGTTCTCAATATTCACATATAAGTTTCCTTATTATATTGTACAAACATGTTCAAGCTTTTGTTTTTCGTTCTTTTATATATATTTGTTCGACACTAATTAATGTAACAAATGCATAAGTTTCAGAAAAAAAATATTGAACAAAAGACATTTGTTCATAGCCGAACTTTTGTACTTTGTTCGAATTTTTTTTTTTTAACTTTTGGCATTTATTCGACAAAAATCTTCAAGCAAGTGCAATATGTTCGATTTTTTTTTTTTTTTTTGTTAAACAGTGGGTTTGGTGAAATTTTAGTTTTGGAGGTGAATAGAACAATCTAGTGTTGAATTTATCCATGTTATTGTTAGTGTTTTTTTTTTTTTTTTTGTTGGAATTACTCAAAATGTTCGCTATATACTTTCAAACATACTCGCATTCGCATGCATTACGCTCGGCAGCTATGACTTCGATATTTATTCGACTAAATTGTTCGAACAAATAATATTTATTTAAATAATTTTTGACAATCGATTCCCAATCAATTTTGAATGAAATTTTCAAATTATTTTTTATTGATTTTCAATCTCAATATTTGTCAGGGTAACAATAAAAATTAATTTATCATAAATCATTCAAAGTAAATACCAAAAATACAAAACCAAAATCTTTATTCATTTTGTTCACCGGCATTATAAAGACGACAATAGTGGTTATCGAGGCGGCAGTACTGGTGATCGGGACAGTTGTGGTGGTAGATGGTCTTGCTCCCACATATTCTTTGAATGGGTGAGAAGGTTGAATTTGCAAATATATCTTAGTTTGTGAGGGGAATGATTAATTTAAAAAATAAGAATGAACAACTAAAAAGAGGGGAGGGGGAGGAGGAATATCCACGTAAGGCTAGGACAGGATAGGACATGACGCACAGTAAAAATGCGAATTCATGTCTTTCCTACTCTATGTGTATTGGGCGGAACTGACCAAAACAAAATGGGTCAGGGCGGGACAATTGTAGGACGAGTCATTTTGCCATCTCTAATATTTATCGTTAGCGCTTCATATAATATAAATAAGCATGTTTTTGTTTTTCTATTCAATATAAACAGACATAAATTAAAAATAAATTTTATTTTAATTTTATATTCACAAATAATTATTTTATTATAAATAGCTTTTGGATATCCTTTAGCATATCTATTATATATAAATAATAAATATTTTTTTAAATTCGTATAAAAAAATTGTTCACTAAATTTAGATGAAGGGAGTAAAAGATATTTGAAATTCGGTACCCAATGGCCAATGCCCTCAATACCTATCCAAATATTTTAAATTAATGCTCACTACATAATAGTAAGAAAAAAGGTAAACACTCAAATAGAAATTTCTACGGGTCAAAGATCCGTAGAAATATCCATTTTCGAAAATTCGTGGGTCTAAACCGGATCGGGCCGAATTTGAGTATTTTTTTCCAAAATTCGCGCAGATAGTGATTTTCGCTCTCAGGTATGTTACAGTCGGGGTAAATGCATGTTACTTTAAGACAAAAAGTGTGTTACAACCAGATTAAATGTTATTTTCTACACATATTCATTTATTTTTATATAAGTAAATATTTTTCATGCAATGTAAAACATGTATATGTTACATTGTATGTGTAACACATATTTATTCTTAATAAAAATACATTTTATCCTATAGTAACACATATATGCTCATATAATAACACAAATTGAGGAACAAATATGTGTTACAATTAGAGTAAATATGTATTACTGTAAATTTATGTTACAATTGGAGTAAATTTGTGTTACTGCAAATGTGTGTTACATCTAGAGTAAATGTGTGTTACAATTACAGTAAATGTGTGTTACTGCAAATGTATGTTACAATTAGAGTAAATGTGTGTTACTGCAAATGTGTGTTACAATTACAGTAAATGTGTGTTACTGCAAGATCAAATGTGTGTTACTGTATGCATAAACATTTATTTATCCTTATAAAAATATATATTATATATTATATAACATATATAAGGTATTAAATGATGTATTAAGTACATTAATAACATATTATTAACATAAATCAATAAAGAGAATAAAAAATAAATTAAGTAACACATATTTATACTTGCAGAAATACATATTTTCTTTATAGGTACTTGAAAAGTAAAAAAAAATGAATTTTTTAAGTACTTGTAACACAGATTTTGCCTAATTGTAACACGTCTTTGCCCAAATTGCAACATACTTGGGAGCGAAAAAACATATTATTAACATAAATCAACAAAGAAAATAAAAAATAAATTAAGTAACACATATTTATACTTGCAGAAATACATATTTTCTTTATAGTTACTTGAAAAGTACCAAAAATTAATTTTTTAAGAACTTGTAATACAGATTTTGTCTAATTGTAACACGTCTTTGCCCAAATTGTAACATACCTGGGAGCGATAAAATCTGGAACTACAAGTTGCGTGAATTTTGGAAAAAAATGTCCAAATCTGACCCGACCCGGTTTAGATCCGCGAATTTTTTAAAAATGAATATTTCTACAGCAGAAATTTCTACACAAGTGTTGCTCAAGAAAAATTTGTAAAATAGGAGTAGAAAATTTCTCATAAATTAATATAACGTGTAATTAAAAATAATATTAGTGAATTTTGTGTCAGTATTACTATTCAGTTAAAACTTTTAATAAAATAATTAGTACTCCCTTCGTCCCAACATTTTCTTCATGGGTGAAGTTTCACGCATATTAAGAAAATATGAAGTGTGTGAATGTGAAGTTAAATAATAAAAAATAAAAAAGTGTACTTTATTTACTTTTGTGAGTGTGAGTTGTTTCCTTTTTTGGGGTGTGAAGAAAGAGTTGAGACGTCCATATAAGGAAAGTGTGAAGTTTATCTTGGGACAGGGGGAGTAGTACTTTTTAAAAGTACAATTAAATTTTATAGTGGAATAGATTGACGTTACACAACTTAATACTCCCTCCGTCCCTATCCAATTCGCATACTTTCTATTTTGGGTTGTCTTAAATTAATTTGCACACTATTTAAAAGGGAAACATCGATTTGCGTGCACACTCACAAAACTTTCCACATATTTACTCATATACTACTACTTTTTTTTTTTTTTTTTTAAATCACGTGTCATACCAGGGATGCAAATACCCCTCGGACGGAAGTAATAGTATATTACTCTTAAAAGAAGCATTTTTCCCTATTTACTACTAGCCCAGTTACACCTATATACTACTGCTTATTACACCTATAAACTATCTATCACATCATTCTCTCTTTCTATCTCTATAAATTTACTATTCTATGTACTAAATACAAATTACTTACTTTAATAATTTGAATTCATTTTCTCTCTCTTTTAATATTATAACAATTTGGATTATTTTACATAAATTTTATAAAAAAATATAAGCACACCACTAATTTTTATAGCAAAAATAATTTTGAAAAATTAAGATTAAAATTGCAAAAAAACAAAACAAAACAAAATATTCATAAATACAAAATAATACAATAATAGTTTACATATTTGTAATCATAGTTCAACTCCGTTGATTGACAAACTTCAATTATAAATACTTGGGTCCCAACACATGATGTGATATATTATCTCTCTCATCTCTCCTCCCCCCTCCCCCCCTCTATCCGTCAATCAAATCGGTAAGCCACCATTACTCTTTTTTTTTACTTCTTTTATCTTATATCCTTTCCAAAAGCTTCAACACTCACTACTTCATTTTTCTTTCTTTATTCTTCTTTATTTTTTTAAATCTGCAGCACTCATCAAACAATTTCATTTTACAAAATCTTTATAAAAAAATATATGAATCTCACTAATTTTTATTGCAATTTTTTTTAAAATTTATTAAGAGTAACCATAGTTCAAATACGTTGATGTATAAGTTCAAATGTTCATAACTACAATTCAAATTCAAAAATTTTCAGAAGTTCAATTTTAAAAAAAATCAAGGTGTAACATCTCAGAAAAAATGACCTTCGTACTCATAAGTGCCAAAAAATAGCTAAAAGTTGAAATCAAACTATTTTTTAGTTCAATTAGATATTGTTTACAAATTCAAATTGAATCTGGATTGTAATTTGGGTTCACACTTTGGCACAATTGGCATCACCACCACTTTTACACAGTTTCTTAAAAAATAGAGAGTGAGAGACACACACCGTGGGTGATCTGACGATGGGAAAAGCTCGAGCTGCGATCACAACTCCATCTCCACTCACCGAAATTGAACAACCACTACATACAGTACCAGCAACCACCAAAAAGATGCCCTTGTTTCACTCGCGCCTGCGGAATCAATCTACACTCTACTAAAACTCGTTCGCCGAAATTCATGGCCATTGCACAAAGATCCATCACACCGCAAGAAAAATGGGGGCACTTCGCAAGAAAAATAAAACAAGTGGCACGTCGTACGAAATTACCATTCTGGGGCAAGGAAAAAAAACCTCAAGCCGAAATTAATGAAGCCACAAAATCACAGCTTGCCTTCACTGATCTGTTTCCTCGCTGAAATTAATTGTTGAAACCATAACAATGACAACATTCACGCTTGAAATTGCAATCAATAGTCTGAAATAGGCGACTGGTTGCCGGATATTTTTTGGTCGGCCAGGGATGAGAGCATATTTTAGTGAAAGAGTGTGTGCGATATTATTTTTTTAATATGAATGGAATTGCTACCCTAAATTCGTTTTTATTAGGAGAGAAAGAGAGTGAGGTGATGTGATTGTGGATGATTTTTTTATATTTTTTTTAATCTATAGTGGCAATGTTCTAAATAAATTAACAGCTTTTGTACTTTGAGAGTAAATTTGAAAAGTGAACTTCTCTTGTAGCAAATTGCATATATTTTATTTTGGTTTGTCCCATAAAAGTTTGTATTTTTAAAAGTGAAAATCATTTATTAAACTCTACTCTCACAACACACATATAATATTCATAAAAATATATTTATTATACATTTTTCTTAAATCACGTGCCCAAAGAACATCGCAATGTCTTCTACAACGGAGGGAGTACATCATAGCAAAGGATCCAAAAATATATTCATACGGACTAATTTCACCATGATATTTGTTTAAATTTTGCTTGTACTTTTTAATAGTAATAATTTTTCATTAAAATAAACTACCTTATCCACAAAAAACAATTTTGTAGATTTTTGCACGAGTTAAAAAAATAAATATTATGTGTCAATAGTAAGAATACAAAAAAAATTTGTTTTAAAAATATTGTACGAGGTTCAGTGACAAATAAATAAATATATGTTGAAGAGTGAAGAAATGTAGTTACTATTTATGAAACAATGTCATTTTTCACCGAAGGACTAATAAGGTAATGCTTATTATTAGGAAAAAATAAAAAAATGGTTCTCAAAGTTGACATTAATTACAAATTGGGTCTGTATAGAAAAAAAATATGCTTTTGTTCAGAAAAAAATTATACTTCTGTACAAATATTGTAAACCAATTTATAAATATAATCATTTTTTAAAATCAATATAAGTATGTATAAACAATATTATATAACAACATAATGCAAATACTTAATAGTATTATTTTGAAATGCACATAAAACTAATTTACAAGTAACTTACTCAAATATAAAATGAGAAACATGGAAAATGAGAATCTGATTTCAAACAATAATATTAATTAAAGAGGAAGGTCCAAATGGTGATAAGGGGAAAATTTTCATAATAATGTAACTTCAAACGTTGGATGGAATAAAATTTCACAAAATTAGTGTAGAAATTCCATCACCAGATTCACCAACATTTACACTGTTGAGGGACAGCAATACAAGTGTGGGGAAAGCGCCAAAGAAGACATGCTCTTTCCACGTAACCTCCATCTCACCCAAATTAAATTAATTAATTAATATTCAGTTCTGTTGGATTTCACCTTCTGTAATAAATTTATATACTACTACTATTTTATCATTTTGCATTCTTATAATGTGATACATTGATATTATATAATTAATATGCACAAATCGAGATGGTAAGTTGTTGACTTGAATATGGTATACAATGCACCAATTGAAAGAAAATGTCAGCCTAACGAGATCTGTACAAGTCAAATCAAAGATTGACTAAAATATTTACATTCCTGAGTTGATTAGTAGTATCAAAGTAGTTTACATGCCAAAAATATGAGAAATTATGTTGGAGAAAATATTATAGACGAGCTGATAATAATTTTGGAAAAATGAAGATTACACCGGGGGTAATAGAGTACACGAAAATAAGAAAAATATAATTTAAATTGAAATGTATTGGGTGGAGGTGAATTTTCTTTGCAAAGCGAACATTTGTCGGTAGTGCTCATCGGTTGAAATTATGCTTTTAAAGGTACAAGGTGGAGCATGTGGTTTAATTCGATGCAAAGTGAAGAACCTTACCAGGGTTTGACATGTCGCGAATCCTCTTGAAAGAGAGGGGTGCCTTCGGGAACGTGGACACAGGTGGTGCATGGCTGTCATCAGCTCGTGCCGTAAGGTGTTGGGTTAAGTCCCACAACTAGCGCAACCCTCGTGTTTAATTGTCATCGTTGAATTTGGAACCCTGAACAGACTGCCGATGATAAGCTGGAGGAAGGTGAGGATGACGTCAAGTCATCATGCCCCTTATGCCCTGGGCGACACACATGCTACAATGGTCGGGACAAAGGGTCGCGATCCCGCGAGGGTGACCTAATCCCAAAAGCCCATCCTCAGTTCGGATTGCAGGCTGTGACACTAATCTTCAAATGTGCATCACCGCAAAACTTGAATCGACGACGAACAAAAAAACATTCGAACTGGACTGTCATCTAAATACTCTATAGGCAGAGGATTGAGGAGGAGAGAGTGAATTCGAAAGATGTGTGTGAAGAATGAATGCATCCGTATTAAATGCTGACAGACATAATTGGTGGTAGTCAACAGTCAACAAATTGATTTGCAACCAATCATAAGTTGATCCGCTTGTAATATTTAACACATTTTTAATGTATTAATTCAACATTGAGTCATCAATGAGTTAACACAGAGTTATTCATGAGTCAGCTTTAGATTTAATGGATCTCTTCAATAATTGTTCTCAGTATGAGTCTGGCCCATTTTGAATTAATTAAGTTGAATCCACTCTAAAAAATTAGATAGTAGTCAGGTCCAAGGCTCAAATTCACTCAAAGACCAATTATCAAAAACCAAATCCAATACCGTAGGCATAGGTGCAATACACATGTGACAAATTTAATTGTCAATCAATCAATTATAATTTGATATTCTTCATTATCTTGTGTATTATGAGATGAGAAATTAATTTCTTAATTAATTATCTCCTTATATCAAAAGGTATTATAACCAAATTATTTTTCAACTCAATTTCTTACTCACTAAAAATTGGTGTATGAGTATGAATACAATAAATTCACCTCCTCCACATACTTGCTATAATTAATATTTAAAAATTAATTCCAATATCTTTATAATTTCATTGGTCAAACAACAATTAAATGCCTAAATATTTAATTATATCACTAAATCAATTGTCCCAACAAGTTATTATATATTCCCTTCATAAACTTGCACTCATTTCGTTCTTCTTAATTTTTTTTAGTATCAAAACCATCACTTAATTACTTTAAAAGCTATTAATTTTACATGTATAAGCAACCAATTAATTCAAACAATACCCCCAAAATATTCATAGGACTCATCTGATAGACATGAAATGACAATTAAAAAAAAAAAAAAAAAAGAGACTATATTCAACTTTTGTGGATTGCAATCGTGATGAAGAAGACGATCGATATATGTGTGTCGTTTGCGATGAAGATGATTGTGTAGGGATAAAATTACATTTTATCATGAGTAATATATATCATCTATCAAATAAATTTTATGTACAAATTAAAATGCATTAATTCTACCAAACAATAAACAAAAACAAAATTTCCACTATATTTTTCATGTCATTTTTCTTTTTATATCACATGATATCGATCAGCTACCAATTGAATCCTTAGAATCTCTTCAAAATATATACGTACATTTTTCATGTACAAAAATAATACATCCTTTTAAAATACTCAATAGTATTAACTCTTAAATTCAATATTATTAAGTGTAGAGTGTGCATAATGCAGGCAACACTCTTCCACACAATATTAAACATGACTATACTAACCAACCTATATTAATTAGCTCATTTATCATCAGGAACTAGGTCTTTTATGAGACGATTAAATTTAGAATGCCAAACTTCACTTTAAAAATATGCCTAATTTTTTTTGTTAGTGCTTAACCATTCTCTCACAAATTAGCACACTCTCTCTCTCTCATGTGTAAAATATTATTAAAATAATGATATTTGGTATAAATATATAAATATTGTAAAAATGAAATTAAAATAATTATTTACATCAATAGATTGTGCAAAATGCTAGACAGGACTAAAAAAAAGAGTTAGTGTAGTAGATTAAAGAGTTACCTATGTCCCATGTCCTTTTTTCAAAAGATCCAAGAACACAGATTTTATTTACTTTTGTTACAGTAAATTATTTACTAAAGTGTTAAAAAAAATTGGAAGATGAAAAAGAAGAGTTAGTGTAGTAGAAGGACCAACTTTTGAATAATAAAACATTTTATATAACAGATGCCATATAACTATGCACATGTTGGATGTAAGTAAAACGATATTGATATTAATATGTAATATAATGATGGTGTTAAATTCAGCATAGGAAAGATGATGATGATGATCCTAAATTAGTTTATGAGGAAGAAATGTAGTACTATGTGCAGCCCAAAAAGCAAATAATGCAACAACACACGAAAATTATGAGAGAGAAAGCACCTGCAAATGGGCCCTTTATGCAGACTGAGCATGAACATATATATGCAGTGGGAAAACAAAAATAATTAATTTATATCTAGAATCAGCAACAGAAACAATGCTTTATACCACTGAAAACTCAAAGATTCTTGAGCCTCAAGCCAATCATTCGTATAAATATTAAATAAATGTGTGTATATGCATGTAGTACACACTCTCTCTCTCTCTCTCTCTCTCTCTCTCTCTCTCTCTCTCTCTCATCTAAGCAGAACGAAAGAAGCATGCAATGTAAGTTGAGATTCTTTTCTAAACTCCATTGATTGAGTTTGTTGCTTAAACTCCACAGTAAAGCAAGATGGCAACTAGCATTGCAAGATATAGCAGAAATGATGCGAAATGGATTTAAACAAGAAATGAATGAGAAGTTTCTGTAATTCCATGGCCAAATAAACGAACAAGATTCAGAAAAAGAGCCTAAGATAAAAGTCTGGGAAAATCAAAAGGGATCGCAAGTTTCAACCTCTTAGAGCTTGTGGTGCGCTTTGCCACTTTCTCTCTCCTCGCGATGTGATGGAAAACGTCGCCATCAGGAACTGTCGAATTCTTCATCTTCGACTTCAGGGGGTAGATTAAGATCTATGGGGGAGCGATCTTCAACCAAATCCGCACCTAATTTTGGGGCCAGAAGATGCACTCTCTTGTGGCCGCCAAGAGCTTTGCCTGATCTGAAAACCTTGCCGCAGAATCCGCACTCGTGATTTTCTAGTTTTCCAAACTCGTTGTCACAAATCACATCATCAGACGATTTCTTGATTTTCTTCTGATCATGGTGATTCGCCCTGTGACTCCCCAGCCCCTGCGTCGATTTGAAAACCCTGTCACATTTCTCACATTTGTAAATTTTCTCTCTCATCTGCAACTCATCTGAACCTCTCCACACATCCCTCGAAAGCATAACCAGGCACAAAGCAACGTCTTGCTCCATTTCCAATTCGGACATTAATGGCGCTTCTGAAGCGGGCTTTCGCAGGCACCCTTTCTTCGTCACTTCGTGATCGTCTTCCACTCCCTTGGCCCTCTTGCACCGCGCCCGGGTTGACCCGGACTCGCTCTGCCGATCCACAGCCGCGTCGCAGAAGTCGGGATCTACCAGCCTGTGGCTCTTCTTCGGCTTCTCTCTCAAGCCATACGAACCGGACAGCAAAAAAGATTTGTCGCCGCTGCTTTCCCTCTCATCGGAAGAGAAGATCGAGGAAGTCGAATCGGTGAGTGGCTCACTGAGTTCCTGCCTCTGGGGTGTCTTGGGTGGGAGGGGCAGCGCGGCGAAATGGGACCTCATGTGGCCACCCAAGGCTTTGCCATTAGAGAATCTCCTGGAGCAAAGCTTGCACTCCGTCTCCATGCCCACCGATCAGAGGGCAACACAAATCCAAGATCCCCAACTTTTGAATAATCTCTTTCCTCTTTCTTCTGCCTATATTGATATCATCATACCAACACTTTTTGTATGTATATGATATGACTGCCCCTCTTCACTTTCTCTCACTAAAATATTTCTCTCACTCTCTTGCTGTATAAGCTGTGCCTATGAAGTGAAGGGGTTATACTTATATAGGCGCGGGGCAGGGCAGGGGCCAGGGGGTTTGGGGCCACCCAAACATGTGTAATGTAAATAGATAGGGCAAACACAAAACAATTAATGCGAAATTATGCAAGATTGCATTCTCTTCAATTTTTTTTGCTAAAATCTTTTATTATAAAATCAAGATTTCGAACATGGATTCTGGTTAGTGAAAATTATATTAAGATTTAAGATTGAAGATGGTGTATTTTGTGTTTGTATAAAATATATGAAGAAGAAAATAGGGATTTTCGATGAAATAATAATAAAAATATTAATAACATTTTTCAGAAAAAATAAAAAAATAAATGAAAAACATATAATGAGACAAATGAAAATTATAAAATGAAAACATATAGTGGAACAGAGGAAATACTTTTTTATGAACGAGTAAGTTTTATGTGCGCCTGTTGCACGATGCACTCACTCAACAGATAAAATTATTAATTTACACTGAAAAATTAAATCTAATTATATTAAAAAGTGAGGATTGATTATTGAAAATTAATTATAGTAAAAAAAATTATTGTAATTATCTCACATTTTTAATATAATTACACTTAACTTTTCTATATAAAATTATAAACAATTTTAACTATTGAGTGAGTGCAGTGTGGAACAGTTACGTATAAAACTTTTGTTTTATGAATATTTTGTATCAGTGCTATAATAACTAAATTAATGAAGATCTTATCTAAGTCTTTCAAATTTGATCCGACTTTCAATCTTGGGGATTTTTTTTCTCTAGAGTTAGTGTTCATTTATCTATAAAGAATAATATTTTGAATGTTAAATAATATACTTCATAAATTAAAACAATGTTTGAATTCATCTATACATAATACACTAAATAGTACTATTCTATTCGTCATTCAAAATTTTTTTTAAAAAAAATCTAGAGGTAATGTACATAATATTAAATACCTCCTCCGTTCACATACTTTTTTTCACTCTATTAAAAATATGTGCATTCTTTTTATAAAAAAGTATTACTAATTATCACTTTTATAAATAATTATTTTATTCATAAGTGAACCAATAATATGCTCATAATATTTTTATTTTTTAAATAGTACTTAACAAGAAATGCACTCCCTCCATCCCAGAGGTGTTTTTACCTTTGGAATGACATAATTTTTAAGAAAAGTAGAGTGTTGTGTAAAGTTATATTATTAAAATAATGAGATTAGTTGAATTGTTAGGATAAAGTTAAAGTAACAGTTTCCATTTATAGGGTGAGAAAACAATTGTGGGACGGACGGAAAAGGAAAGTGTGAAAATAATTTTGGGACGGACGGAAAAGGAAAGTGTGAAAACAATTATGGGGCGGGGGGAGTATATTTTTACAAGACGAAAGGAGTATGTAAAAATTAAATGCATCGTACAATTTCAAATGTATTTTTAAAATGTCATATAAAATATTATTGAAAAGGTACACATATTATTACTGACAAGTGCAGTATTAAAAATATATTTTTCAGTAATAATATGTACGACTTTTCAATAGTATTTTGTGTAATTTTTAAAAAATAAACGACTTAATTTACTTTGATGCCGGGGGGATATCACACCTGTTATGGTCAAATTTATTTCTTTTTAGATCGTATTTACTTGGTAGATTATAATTCAGAATTTTTACTTGACGAACTAACTTGTAACTACTACCATTTAATGAGGTTTATGATTAATATTCTCTCCACCCTATTATAATTTTTCTCTTTTTTTTTATTAAAATATGTATATTTATTTATTAATATATCATAAACTATGCATATTTATTTTGTATAAAGTAATGGAGAATTATAAAAATTTAAAGGGTAGCTATTTAAAAATATATATATTTATTAATATATAGAGTGTTATTTTTATTTTATATAAAATGAAAAATTTATCGTAGGGACATGGACAAAAAAAGTAGAAAATCAACAAAAACAAAAGCTTGAGGCTCAATAGCTCGCCCCAGATTGTCAAGCCACTTCACTATCCGTTGACCAGTCAACCCAATAAGAAAGAGGAAGCTCGCCAAATAGCTCGTCCAGAACAAGAGGCAGGAGACAATTCCCTTCTACAATCACTGAACCCCAAAATAGCATAAGGACGAGGAGCTCGCCCAATTCTAAATAGGGAGCAGTAGCTAGATAGGTCCTAAGTAGTAATGTAGTAGATCGGAAGTAATGTAATTAGAGCATAAATGATGACTAAAGAGAAATATGTTAGGACACTTGTCAGTTAATTAGATTACTTAATCTTAAATCATGCCACTAATATATAGTGAAATGGAGATAGTAAATGTTTATTGTAGCATAGTAGGTATCTCTATGGTGTTTCCTTGAAAATTGAGTTCAATCATTGAATATTGATAGTCATTTTATGGATAAATATTATTTTTAGTACTCAATTTATTTTATTTTTTTGTACCCATCTTTAGATACACTAAAAGTTCATCATCAAAGTTAATTTTTACTCGCAAAATTGATGACAGTTGACAGGTGAACTGACGATTGGACCAATTTTAAGAGTAAAAATGAACTTCGATGATCAATTTTGAAAGTACCCAAAAAAAAATAAGGTACCAAAAAAAAAGTGAACTTTAGGTATAAAAAATGATATTTATCCTTATTTTATTGAACCGTTGACTAAAGATCTTGTGTGGCTAAGAATGCTCAACACACAATTAATTAAACAAAATACTCTCTTCGTCTCATTTTTTTTTCCTTTTTGGTTCGTCACTCTTATTTACATTTAGGGGATGTTTGGTAGACAATATTAGGAGTTATAAATTTTGTAAGTAAAATTCATATAATGTTATTTGGTAGGGTGTAATAGAAAAGTTACATAAAATTAGTCCTAAAAAGTAATCTCATTTGGTAGGGCATAATATAGAGATAGAAAAAGTAATTTCATTTGGTAGAGTGTAATATGTAGATATATAAGAACAAAAGTTACTATTCAAGTCATACAAAAATTGTAAGGTGGAAATTGTGAGATAATTTATTATATTGTGAACAGTGAAAAGAGTGTAATATGACCTCTTCTTTTACAGGGTAGGCCGTATAAAAAACGGGTCAGCATAAAATTTGTACCCCCTACCAAACAAGATATGCTTGTACAAAAATTCATATTATATCGATAATATACCCTACCAAACACCACCTTATGATACAATTTTGACTGAATCGAGTTCAGGTAAAATCAAATTATTCAAATGTAATTGCTATTTATTTTCATTACCATTGTTGAGAAAATAATTATGATAATAATAATGCATAATAATAATATTTAAAAATTAAAATTCACGTCAACTCAAATATACAATAGATATACCCTACATTTATAGTCCTTCAATAATTATCATATGCCCACATTTCCCTTCTTAAAATTTTGGGGGGGTTTTCTCTCTCAATCACGTCATTTATGTTACAATTTTTACTTACATTCAAAATAAATGACGTTTTGACTTTACATTTTATTTGCAAATTAGATGAGGTTTTGCATTTATCAATATAAATTAATTGCAAATCTTCCAAATTTATCCCTCAAAACATGAAAAATGTTTAGATAAATGCATTCTTAAAAGTCAAACATTTATTAAGGTTATAATGAAAAACTAATTATTTTCTTAATATATACGGATACATTTAAAGTTCTACTACATTCATCCCACGAGAATTTACACATTTTTCTTATTTGAACGTGCCACATAAATTTGCACACTAATTAAAAAAAAAAATATTAATTTGCATACACACTTACAAATTTATACACATATTTACCCATACACAATTATTCTATATTTAAAACATATTTTTTTTAAAATATATGTCATTTACAAGACGGAGGGAGTATATATGTTGAATTGGAGAGAAAATTATTTTATTACTTTTTTGTTTTAATTAATTGTCAAAACTATCATGAGAGTTATAGTGAAACTGAAAGAGTAAATGAAGAACACTTGATTAGGGGTGAAGTAAATGCCGAAAATACCGGTATATTGTACTTACAATACAAAAAAATCAAATTTATTAAAAATTTTCGATACGGTATCGATATTGAATTTTAAAATTTTCGGTATACCACTATATATCAAAATACCGAAATATTTTCTGTATAAGTCGGTATACCGATATTTTAAAAAATATTTTGGTATCTCGGTATACCGGTATATACTATTATGATAATTTAATATTAAACTTATCTTTATACATAATTAATTAAAATTATACTTCAATTATTTCGGTATGGACCGGTATGACGATATATACCGGTATGTTCGGTATACTGACATTGTCGATATTTTGGTATGAACCGTTTTTTTGATATGGATCGGTATATATCGAAATATTGATACGGTGCGGTATGCAATATGTATTTTTGGTATAACGAAATTCGATATATCAAAAAATTTGATACGCCATTAGTATGCAATTTTATTTTGGTACGGTATGAACTGTACGACACGGTATGCCACCCTACACTTGATGATAATGTTGAGAAGATGGATGAAGAAAATTTTAAGAGCTGTTGTTTCTTTCTTTTCTTTTTTCCGGTGAGTTAGAATTTTTTTATTAATCTATTATTGTTCTTACAACACCAATATGGTGAGAGATACGCCTCACATGTTGCAACTTACAACCATATACCCCTAGCAAAAACAACCTCAAATTAGATATGAGCTCTTGTTTTTTTTTTTTTTTGTATTCATTGCTTACAATAAATGATATTTTAACCGTTTACAGTGAGGCTTAGATGTTTATTTATGAGAATAATATTTGGATTGACCTAACGCATTAAATATCAATAATATCTTGCTCTTGAACTTTGAGATGTTTGATGGAGTTTATAAGTTTTCTAAAATATTTTATAAGTTGTTTACGAAGTTTTCTTAAAGTATTTGATAAAATAAGATATTTTACAAACTTATAAAATCTTAAATTAAGCTTTTTACCGTTTATAAGTTATTAAAAAATAAATTGAGATATCTTAACTTAATTTCCTCATAATCTCTTTTCCCTCCCACCCCTCCGCCGAGGTCCCACCATCACTCCCCAATCCTTACAAATAAAAAAAAATCTTATATTAAAATTAAAATTAAAAAAAAAACATGATATATTTTTTTTAAAAATGTATAAGTTGTATTAATCAAACGTTTCAACAATTTATAAACTATTTAAAAATAGCATCTTATAAGCTCTTAAAATAATCTACAAAATATTACTTATAAAATATTTAAAATAAATTTAGTTAAATACTATTGTGATCTGCTCAATTGGCTAACCCGATCATTTTGCTTGATGTATCCAGTCAGCTTGCTTATCATCTAGTTAGCTAGGTAAAGGTTATTATGAGGCACCAAGTATAAAATCTTAGTCTTTTATGTGTTTGGTGCATCGTGCAATTTAAATTTATTTTTAAAAAATTAAATTATTTATTATTGAAAAATTATATACGTTATTATTAAAAAATAAAATATTAAAATAAAATTTTCAGTAATAAAAAGTATAAAATTTCTGGAGTATTTTATACTCCCTCCGTCCCGACATAAGTTGTTCGTTGCTTTTGGGTACACAGATTAAATAAAAGTAAAAAAGTATAAGTGATGTGATGAAAAAATTGAAAAAGTAATGAAAATAGTGTAAAAGTATTGAAAGTAATACTCCCTCCGTCCCGTAGGAATTTGCACCCTACTGGACGGCATATTTTTTTAAGGAAAATGTGTTTAATATATAAGGTAGTGGCATATGGGTAAATATGTGTATATATTTGTGAGTGTGCACGTAAATCAATTTTCCTTTTTTAGTAGTGTGTAAATTTATATGGGACGTCCAAATAAAAAAAGTGTGCAAATTTCTATGGGACAGATAGATTAATAAAGAAGTGAATAGTATTTCCAAAAAAGGTAAAAAAACAAATGAACAACATATAGTGGAACGGATAAAAATGATAAAATGAGCAACTTATTAGTGGAACGAAGGAAGTATAATCTTTTTAAAAAAAATATATGTTAATTACACGATACACTTAGTCCACCTGAGAATTACTCACTATAAAAATAACTTTCTTATTTTGTCGTCTACAAATTAAAATAAAACGGGTAAATAAAAACACACCAAATGAGAAGCAAACCCAACATTGGTTAAATAGAAGCCTAACGCTAGACCACAATGCTGATAATCAATCCGAAAGTCAAAAAACAAGTTCTTTTTCTTCTTCTTTTTTTAATGACACCAGTTTTAGCGATTTGCACCATGTAAATTTTTCCAAAAGAGAGATAGACCCTTCGATAAACAATTATGAACATAGTTCACTGAACTCTCGAGAAAATAGCAACGTACTAAAATAAATGGATTGATAAATAAAAAAGTAAATACATAATCGATTCTTAAATCAGATACCGGAGTTAAAAAAAATATTATGTAAATTTAACCCTTTGATATTTCATTTTGATAAACATAAATATATCATCAAATAGTTGATCCTCTTATACCACTTTGATATTTCACTTTATGTCCCATTATTTAGATAATTGACACGATAATGTTTAAAGTAACCAACGGCCTATTATTAGTATTCCCATAACTAAATGTGCTAAAGTTTCAGTCAATAGAACGGCCTATTATTAGTACTTCTCCATGTCATATCTCCAATTCACGTCTGATGTTTTAATATTCACTGCAATTCAAAAGCCTGAATAACAAGCGGAACGAAGTTATAAATGTTAGAATAATGCAAAGATGAAACAAGATTTTATAATATTGTTTACCCAAAAAGTTGGAGCAACTACAGATTCAGCTTCACTTCATCCCATTAACTCAACATATTCTCAATTTGAAGTAAAGAAAATGTCAAATTATGCACATAATGTGCCACCCAGTTTTAATAATTTGGTGTATAATTATCAAAATATGTTCAATTAAAACATTACATATATAAATTATATGAATAATGTCCATGACAGTCACAGTAAAAAGTTTTCATAGTTGTCACTAGAGATTGAAAATGGGCACAATAACTATACAAAGAAACAAGTCAACATCAAAACTGAGATATGCAAAGAATAAAGAGCACATTTTAGCATATAAGCAAGAATATCAGACATGCTTTTTGATTTAACTACTTAAGCTCTCAATGTACTGTTGAAACCAGTAAAGGAGAATACAAACATAAACAATTGATGATAAAAGCATCAGGAAATAAAAATAAACCAAAACAAAGCTTATATAGAAAGAGAAGTATTATAATGGTCATAAAAAACAAAACTTGGAAAATCCAGAAACACTAATAAACATTTGTCTTCACTCACTTAACGCTCTCACGAAATGGAGATGGAGAATAATGTAACCAACGGTTTACATAAATAAGTTGGGTCTGGAAGCCTTGTAAGTAGTCTTGAGCTTCCTTGTTGGTGGCCTCACCTTCCTGAACACCAAAGGGAACTTGATCTTGGAATCATGGAACTGCTTGGTGCTCTCCCTCTTGCAAAGCTTAGCTGGGATGGTGGCTGTCTTGATAATTTGGATGCAATGGGGACGCACCCTATGTCGAGAAGCCATCTCAGTATACATCTGCTCAACACCTCCATTCAGGGTGGTATCGCGGTACTCCTTGTACATGTTGTGATAACCAGTTCTACTTTGGTATCTCAACCAGATTCCATAATTCTTGATGGTGGTTGGGTTTTTCTCAAAAATCTAAACAGCGAGCAGAAGAAATTATATATTAGAATGAAGGCCTCAATGGATGGTGGTAGAGATAAAAATTATGCATAAAAAAACTTGATGTCTCAAATAGATAGGCAGCAAATCCTGATCAAAAGAACATCATGTTTTTTAAGTTACTACATGCAGCATGATGTGAACATACAGAGCAACACTGGTTAATAAATGATATTCTTGGATAGTCTCCTGCCCCTTCACTAAAAGAAGAAATTCCCCATGCTAAAATTGTCACAGTTATAGTTGCAAAGAAGCAGCAGAAGAAAAAAAAACAAATAAAGAGAAATTAGTAAAAATAGCAGACAACATAAAATACACATGATTTTTATGAAGAGAATGAATCTCTTTCTAAAAGGATCAGGAAATAATGGGCCCAAGATTCAAATTTATTTGCACAAGATTATACTCCCTCTATTCTAGGACTACTTTTATAGTTGTCCTGGGCATGCAAACTAAAAAAAATGAGTATGTGAGTGTAAAGTCAAATTATAAAATAAGAAAAAATATACTTAATTGGCTTTTATGAGAGTAAAAGATTTTTTTTTAGGTGTGAAAATAGAGTTGGAACATCCAAATAAGGCAAATGTAAAAGTAGTCCTGGGACGGAGGGAAGTATTTAAATGCATTAGATTGTAAACTAAACCAACTATTCTATAGAGCCCTTAACATGCGTTGAATATAGAATTCACCATGAGTAATCTTATAATAAATTATTCATATTAGATTGGCAGTACAATCGGCTTTGACAGAAGACTTCATTTTGTTGAAAAAAGCTGTTTCAGGGATGCAATAAACATTACATAATAGATCCCAATTTGTTAGCCAATTTAATGATTTGACGAGAGAGAAAGAATAATAATAGCAAGTGAGTGGAATTGAGAGGTAAAGAAACTTTTGAGTCTGTAAACATTTAGAGACGATTCCTTGTGATTACTCAAATAACGTATTGGATTCAACCGTTCTCTAACTGCTGAAACTACATTAAAGAAATCTCTCCCTGCTGCAGTTTTGCTATTGCCTTACTCGGTTTCAAATCTGTTCTTAATTAATTTTTTGGCTTTTTATTGGTTATTGTTGTTTATAAATTACAGTTCGATAGTAATGTCAACCTAAAACAAGTATAGTTACATCAAGTAGTAATATCACAAATCTATATGCTCGCCCCCCCCCCCCCCCGCCCCCGCGCGAGCGTTTGGAGGGTGGGACTGATGGTATAAAATCAAACAGCTAACATAAAATAAAACAACAGTT
>JAPKLY010000196.1:404132-473976 GCA_026898435.1 Prunella vulgaris
CAAACAGCTAACATAAAATAAAACAACAGTTTTATGGCATAAAATAGTTTAATATCAAATACTATGCTTTGATCTGGTACCATGCAACTAATAAACCCCGGCAAGTCTTTATTACCAGAAAAGAGAAGAGAATAACATATGCAAGTTATCGTATACCTCATTGATAGCAAGCATCTGTCCGTTACTCTTTTTCACCTTCTTAAGCTTCCTCAAAAAATACCTACAAAATGAAACATCAACCAATAAATAATCTACTCTTATAGCCATAAATTACCTACAATAGTCAACATTATACACGTATCTGCTCTAGATCGCGTCAGAAGAAATTAAACAGACAGTACAACAATAAATTAAACAATAGCTTCTATTTTCTTCTCTGCTTAAGATTCAGAGGAAAATTAAACAAAACAGACACAATAGAAATGGATAAAACAAAAGAATAACATTCAGAAGACATCACGAAGGCAGGGGCAAGGTGATGTACCAGAATTTGGACTTGGCGCGGACTTCATTGGTTGCCCAAAGCTTCATCCGGTAGATCTTCGGGTGCTGATCCGTCTCGGTCGGGAGAGCTCTCCCCACCACCTGGTACTGATGGAACTGCAACCACGTACAAAACATAAAATCCATAAATCAAATATATCCGAGTTCCAATCATTATTTCGATCAATATACACACACATATATACATGGGTACGCGGTATACCTTGTACAACACCATTTTCCGACGGCGACAGGTATACTCTTCCTTCTCTCTCGAGGGGGTGGGGGGAGTGCGGGCAAGAAAGAGGCGTCTAAGGCTTTTGAGCCGGATGTACAATCCATAAAAACCCTAGTTTCTGATGGGCTTCAGTATTCAAGGGCCCATTAGGTATTGGACTTTCTTAATTATAGGTTACGGCCCACCTCTGAGGTTATTGCTTTTCTCTTTCATGTCTTATTACTTTTCCCCTAATACTTCCATACACTTTTGGAAAATACGGTTCCAAATATTTACCCGGATCCGGATGTTTCATTTCTTGCCGAAGGAATTGAAAATGAAGCCTTTTAATTTGGTTAAAAAGAATACTAATAATCATGAAACTTTCTAATATTATTAAGAATAAGCTGAATTTGTTAAGGCCATACAAAACTAATTAAAATCAAATACTCCCCTAATTCACAAAGAATGTGCCTATTTGATTCAGATTTTAAGAAGTATAAAATAAAATGTATAATAAGGATATTTAAGGTTTACATTGTTAGTTTATGGATTGAGTGATTATTTATAAATGTAAAATTAATAATTAAGTGATAATTGGATGAAAAATTATTAACTAAAAAGAATAGACGCACTTGTAATAAACAGATGGAGTATTAGTTAAGCTCTCATAATCTTTTTCTCCGAACACCTTACCATATCTTGACATGATGAGAGAAAAATTTCTGATAATACAGTCTATGATATAAACTATTTTTTAATTTCATAAATTGCTGTAAAAAAATTGATTGGTAAAAATTTAATATGATAGGTTAAATATGTAATACTTCAAATATTTTTCTGAAAAAACTTGATACTTTAAATTTATAATATTATTACAATATTATATTTTAAATTACCCTAATTTGTTATACTTCCTTCATCCAATGGGAATTTATACATTTTTATTATTTAAACGTTCCACACAAATTTGTACACTACTAAATTAAAAAACACTGATTTGCATGAACACTTACAAATTTATACACATATTCACTCATATGACACTACTTTATATATAAAATATATTTTTTCCTAAAAAAAATGTCATCCTATTGGATGCAAATTCCTACGGGACGGTGAGAGTAATAAAATTTCTTATACTTTTAATCAAATATTTAATAGGAAAAATTACAAAATGATTCTCAAAATTGACAACAATTACAAATTAGTTATGTGCATAAAAAAAAATATTTCTGTGCAAAAAAAAAAAAAAATTACACTTCTGTACAGATATTGTGAACCAATTTATAAATATAATAACTTTTTTGAACCAATATGTAAATCACCCTTGAATATGTAAAATTTTATCATAATTCATTTTCATACAAAACGTTTAGCCTTAATATTGCCTCCTGATGAGAATTAAAATTCGATCTACTGAAGTTCAAGTTCTAGTCAAGATTCTGACTTTCATTATACAAGACCTATACAATCCTAAATTATTGTGCATTTTTTTTCCGAAACTATGTCTAAGTCATATATTTGTCTTATTCTTTTCAACTTTTTATCAGAGAAAGGAAAAAGTTAAAATAAAGGGAGTTGATGGAGGTACTCCCAACTCTTGCAATTTGTTCAAACTAAGATACAAACAAAATCCTTAGTTCACACCTTTACTACTCCAAACACAATTTCTGGGTTCATTTCTCCAAGCAGCATAGGACAGATTTTTAAAGCAACATAGGACATCTGTCTAAAATGATACACAAAGAATAAGTAAATTAAGTTTCAAACACACATCCAATATAGTATATGTATAAACTACGTTCCCATAATTGTGTACCCATAATCGAGTCCTTTAAAGGATGGAAACCCTTCTAACAAAAATAAATAACTTCCCATTTTGTAATAAAGTAATACTTGGTTGGAGAATATACAAACTGCAGCTTCACCAGGAATGAGTCGCCCTCGTCACGCCAAGAGTAACAGCAAGAGCAGCTAAGAGAGCCTACAACAAATAAAACGAGCATATATATTGTGAAAATATTGATATTGATATTCATAAATCATAATAGTAATAAATATATAGCAAGGCTGTTTCAATATAATAGCAATTAACATATATATATACACACACACATACACACAAATATAGCAAGTTAAAACTCCAAAGAATTTCTACCTTTGATAAGTCCCCCAATGAAATCTAATTAAACAATCAGAACAAGTAGTGATTCTATTGAAACATGCCTATTAACTATCGCGCTATGCCAGGGTAATAATTCAAATTTCAAAACTCCAAAATAAAAAAATAAATTAATCTGACAAAGCTTATAGTATAAAAATTCCCCTACTACAAATACCGAATAGGGTACCATCGTAAAAGAGATCACTCAAAAGAGACTGAAAACACTTACACCAATCGTACATGCAATGAGACCGGGTTTCTCTCTATAATCCATGCGAACACATAGGAGTATAAATGCTCCAATGTACCACGGGACCGCACCCATAAAGAAGCCAATTATAAACCTTGCAAAATGAAGTCCAGTGGAATCAGTAAAATAAACCACATTTAAGAAAATAATAAAAGATAAGCCTGATAGAAGTATAAATGTATAATGATAAGATGCCATTCGTGTTTAAAATAAGCAACATCCACACAGACATCTACCCCCATTGGAGCACCAAACTAATAGAGATCACAACAGAGACAAACAATCAATGAACAATTTCAGAATATTGACTTTTAGCAAATTTTGTTAGCAGTTCCTTTTGATCTGTAAATAATGCAACTTCCTGGAAAGAAGATTCTTTGAAGTCATTTCCCTTCCTTTTTTTTTTTTTTTTTGGGTGTGTGTGTGGGGGGGGGGGGGGGGGGGTGGATAGTCACTTTTATCTCCTGAATCTGAAGAACATTCTTTTTTACATATTCAAATCAAAGGTGAATGTAGATATCTTCCACGAACAACATGATGAGTCAAAGAACAAATAAAAAACAGAACCAGAGACATCAAAGAATCAGGAAAATCATCAGCTATTTGGTAGGGTCAAGGAAACAATCTTGACCCCTGAGGATAAAACATTGGAAACATGAGTATAACAAGCATTGAAGTGGACATGATGATAATTGTTAACTTACAAGAACCAGCCAAGTCCAACACCACAACAAGGTAGTCTCTCCTCCCTAAACGGTCGCCCTTGAGCAACAGCATAACCTACCATAACCAGAGAATAGGAAAAGATAACACGTGTCAAGCTCACGCAAAATGAGGCCCTTTTGGCCCCAAAAATAAGTTTTTGACGTCATCTCGACCAAGTCATTTCACATTCGACAAATTTGATCACCTAACTTGCATTTAATCCCCCTTCAGGTTGGATTTAAGAGTTAAATAGTGAATTACTTAATAAATAATAGTTCTGGTGCAACCTTCCATGAAATAAAAATGTGTGACCATCAATTATAGCTTCCCACCATGGCATGCCCAACTGCCTCAGTCAATTTACCCCTATGCTGAACCTTTACCCCCACCCCTCCCAATTTCATGTGGGACACCTTCAAATTATCAGGCTCCAACAACCAGTTCTCCTAACTACATTAAAGATAAACGCAAGACACGCCGTCTCTACAGACATTCAAGGAGAAACAATTATGAACATCGTGTTCTCAAAAGACTAATAATTCTCATAACCTCATCAAGCTAGAACAGATACCAAATTAAATAAAAAATTTCAACGTTTATATCCTTCGGTTGCAAAAGAACATACCGACTTCCTCTGATAATTAACAAATTGATTCAAGATATTTATATCGATTAAAAAAGAAGCAATACCGGGAACAGTTTGATATCCTTGGGGATAGTAATGCGGTGGGGGGCCGGAGAAGGCAGGAGGAGGCACAGGCTGAGGGATACCCACCACCGAATAACCGGTTGGAGGGCGAAAAGGTTGATAATTAGCCACGCCTTGAAAAGTACCGTAATAATAATTTGGCGGTGGCGGCGGAGGCCGCGACGACTGATCGGCGGTGGCATCCAGGACACCTCTGATTTTCCCTCCACCTTCTTCGCTCATTTTGTCCGATTATGTCAATGCCCGGAGCAGTGGTAGGGTTCCGGCTGTATGAAGGTTCTGCTGATCGGTTGAGATGATTACTGCGATAGGATGGTGGCACCTTACCCTCGCCGCGTTGTTCTGGGGTGGGTCCCTTGTATTTGTAGATTCCTCAAAATAAATGAGTTATTCACGTAGGCTCGAGCTTTATTTTAAATTTAGCGTGAAAATAGTTTATATAAGTTTATTATAAAATTATTTTAAAATATTAAATATTTGGTTAAGTGTATTAAAATATGTATTGGGTATATTAAAAGTTGAGTTCAATATAAATTTAATTGACCACAATAATTTGATATACTTAATGAGATTTTTGATACACCTAAGTTAAATATTTATGATAAATTTATATGAACTATTTTCATATAAAAATTTATCTTAAATTTATTCAAGAATTATTATGATTAATGCTATTCCCATAATTATATTTTTTGACAACTACAATTTAATCAATATTAATGTAAAATATGCAATTAATAGATTTGGCATAAGCTTTTTTCTTTTGATATTTATGAATAAGTTTCTTGTGTATCATGTAATTCAAGTGTATTTTAAAAAAGTTACACTATGTATTACTGAAAAGTTGCACAAATTATTATTAAAAAATTACATAATTAATGATACACTTTTTATTAATAATATGTGTGATTTTTCAATAGTATTTTGTGTAATTTTTTAAAATGAATTTGAGTTGCACGATGACTAAGACTAAGTTTAATAAATTTTATATTATTTAAATTTATTTATAATGTCATTATCAGTGCATATAAGTCTGTTCTACGGCTGGGCATGTGAGTGTTTTTATAGAAAAATATATATAACTTATGTATTTAATATGAATAATATTTATATATTGAATTTTTAACTATGTAATTTTAATATTATATATTAAGACAAGCTTATGAAAATTTGTGTGATAAATTTCAAAATACATCTATTTTTATAGACTCAAATATTAAAAGTTTATTTCACTATATATTTTAAGTATTTTAATCTCAATTCTACATTTGATTTTAATTTTTCTTTTTAATAAAACTTCGACCTAGTATTCGTATTCTGCAATAATAATAATAATAATAATAATAATAATAATAATAATAATAATAATAATAATAATAATATTATTATTATTATATCTTTTCAAAAACCAACACACTATTAATAAAATTAATATCGTGACAGATTTATAAATTTCACAAAAACCAAGTAACACCTAACTGTTAACAAATCTTAATTTCTATCATAATAAGGGAAATTTCACACTTAATAAACAACTTAAAGCTTTTAACCAGGGGAACTATCTCACCTGGCCACCAGGCTCCTCACTTGAGTGAGTGATCTGGGTTCGATTCTCTTTAAGAACGAATTAGGAGGGAGATATAAGGGTGGACTTGGAGATATTCTTGGGGTGTAAGGAGACTTGGTGAACTAACTACTAACAACTAACATTTACCGATAAAAAATAAAAAAAAATACTTAAAGCTTTTAATAGCTTTAATGATTAAAGAATAACTTGTACGATTTCAAATAAAAATATACAAGGCTTATAACCCTTTATGAAAACCATCAAACTCAATTTAACATCCCAGTATTCCTTTCAAAAAATAAAAAAAATTAACATCCCAGTAATCTCCTCACAGTAATAACATTACAGACACTATCCTATCAAAAGCTGTATGATCTCCCTCCAGCTCTAACAAATGGTATAATAACTGGTAAAACATCTCAAACAAACTCGGTCAGAAAAACTTTTAAACTAATTGAGGTCATTCAAATCGAGGATTGCTTACAGATGAATCCTCATCATCCGTATGCTAGATCGATCATAAGATCTCATGTAAGGGAGAAAATCAAATACTGTGATTTTTTCAGTGACATCTGTGACCACAAGATTTGCTTGTTCAGCCAGCTCAAGAAAATAGTTGAAAGTGTCGACATTACGAATCACAGATGCGATATATGCAATGGGACCTTCGACTGAAGGTTGGATTGGATGTTTGTCTGCAGGTTTGTGGCTCAAAAGAGCAGACAAAACTTGTACGAGATAAGTTAGGCATGAAGGATCGTATATAATATCAGCACCTAATCTGTGGAAAGGAATATTGTGATTTAAATTAAAAGAACAACGAATACTAGGAAACTCAACACAAAGAACTTATATTTGCACTTGTATGCAATACATACATTACGTCCGGGGTAAAGCGGCAGAGATCATCATCCGATGCAGATTCCCAGGGCAAGTGAACACAATGAACCTAACAACAATAATATGTCAGCTCTGCTCATGATTTATTAAAGGATGTTTGGTTCAAATTCTTCAATGAGAATAGTTGAATACTGAATTTCAATGAGAATGATGTCTACATTGTCAGCATATTGCTCTAATTTTGGAATAAGTTAAGATTAAGAAAAAAGACTGTTGGTTGAAGATAGTGAAATGATTGAGGAGACATGATTATAGGGAAGAAAGACAAATAATCCAAATGGGATAATGATTAACTTATTCTAAGTCTCATTATCTTTTATGGAGTATGATAAAAGTGAGTTGACCGTCTTTATTCTCATTATCCACCACAATTACCCTATGTCCATTTCCATTACCAATGTGCTGGAACTTTTTAGGAGTCAGAAGGTGTAACAACTTATCAGTTCTCACTAAAAATTTCATGCAAATGATCAGCTGGAGTTACTAGTTAATATCACTGTTAGTGAGTAACCTTAGCACCAAAAAAACTGGTAAAAAAAAATCGGATAACGAATAGTTAGTTCATTAAAAAAACATCATTTTATATCAAATAGCGAGTGGATATAACAGTCATAAATTACTAATCGAATTATTATAACCCACAGATCATGAGAGTGTCAAATCCATTTCAGCAACTGAAGCCTTGAAAAGAATTTAGGAAATATGAAAACATAAACAGATATACAAACACTAGTCTACTAACCATTTCATCATGTAAAAGGTTATCTAATGTCTGATTTTCTGTATTCAAGTGGTTCAGTTCCAGGTTGGCCTTCATGTTTGCTAAAGTTGAGAGGTCCCCATCAGTTAGTATCACCTGCATATTGCAAATCAGTCAGAGATAGATAAAAGAACAGCTTCTGTAACAAATGCATATAATTTGAGTAACCAATTTTTCTTTGTTTAAAAACAAAAAACAAAAAACCAAGTTTTCCTGTAAGAGTTATTAATATATAGATTGATTCCCAGTCAAAAAAAATAAAATAAAACAATAATATGTACTGATTCCTGTCAAAAAAAAGAAAAATAGATTGATTCCAATATATATATATATGGTTGGGCACGGTTAGTTGGGGGTATTGTGGAAGTCCATTTATGAATAAAGTAATTGGTGTAAGTGTAAAGTAAATGGTTTGTGTGTATTTTAGTGATGGTTGGAGGGTGATAATAAAGTGATATTTCCATAAAAGAAATGTGCATACTTTTGGTGGATGGACAAATGAGATAGGTCAGTATACTTTTGGTGGATGGAGAGAGTAAAATATATATGAGTGTGTATACATAAATAACACATTTGACATGTTTGTACACACCTTAGAGGCTTTCACATGGGATAGACAAATGCCAACCATTCCAACCCCCGAACCAACCTGTAGGTAAAAGGAAATCATAACTCCACTAATGCCATCAGCAGCCAGAAAAAATCAGCAGCTCCAAAAACAATCAGTTTACAAAGAAATATACTCCCTCCGTCCACGAAATTTATGCTCACATTTTTGCACGTGGTTTAATGCAATATGTCGGAAGGTATTATGGGATATTGTGAGGTCCGTTTTGAGTAAAGAAAGTATTTATGGAAAGTACATATAATATACTTTTCATAAATATTCTCTTTATTCAAAATGGACCTCACAATATCCCGTAATACCCTCTGACATATTGCATTAAACCACGTGCAAAAATGTGAGCATAAATTTCGTGGACGGAGGTAGTAGAACATATCTCTAGCATTTTGTAATAGAGATGGGAGATTGGCTATGCATTTAGCATAAGCAGGATAAAGCATATAAAAACACTTATCAAAATAGAAATGCACAAATCAAGCAGGATAAAGAAGAAAATTCTTGATTTGTGCATTTTTTGTTTCTTACAAATGAAAACCAGTGGGAGAGGATCTGTAGCACAGCATTTGAGAACATAAATCTCACCTCAAAGCAACATTTATTTGCGAAAAGTTCTGGAAAAGAAAGTACAAATTCTGACAGGAAAAGGCTTGATGGCCAAATAGAGCACCTACACATCATTTATATAAATGAAAAAGAAAGAAGCAAACAATGGGGTCAAACGGAAATTAGCAACTGAAAGCACATTAGAGCCAAGCAAAATGAAATCGCCAATTAACTTAAAATACAAGTGGTATAAAAGTTATACTTGAGTTGTCCATTAATTACAGACTAAATGAAGTGGCTGGTTAGTAAACAATGAAACTGAACATACATGAATATTTTTTTTAGCCGATTCCTAAGAGCTGAGCTGTCATGAGGTGAGCAGTCAGAGAAGTAAAACTTCGCAGGAAATTTGATACGATCCCACATCGGATCCACAAGAAATTGTGGATGGGTATATACGTGAGAGTCAATCATTGACCTTTGACCATGATTTTGGGTTAAGTTAGTACTCCCTAGCTTATATTCCTAACAATTGGCGCCGTCTGTGGGAAAAAGTTCGGGCGGACTGCGGAATGGGGCTACCCGATGGTGGGCCCAGGGGTTGCCACCCCGGATGTGGGCCCAAGGGGGGTTGCCACCCGGGAAGTGGACCTTGGCATATGGGTTGCCACCCGGAGTGTGCCGTCCGTGGACTTCCGGCTTTAAGGGGGGTCGATTGTTCCAATCCCACATCGGATCCACAAGAAATTGTGGATGGGTATATAAGTGAGAGTCAATCATTGACCTTTGACCATGATTTTGAGTTAAGTTAGGGCTCCCTAGCTTACATTCCTAACAAAATCTACATAAAGAATCCTGATAAAACGGTCTCTAAGCTATTGTGCTGTACTACCATGGATAAGCAACATTGACAATACATACTTAGTGGATCTAGTAAAAGAATGGATTCCATCATGATTATAATTTCTCAATATCAAAACAGCTTTTCTCTTTCACAATTTCTCTTCTTAAAAATATCTTCCAAATATTACTGATTTTTCTTATCAAATTTTTGCTGCTACAGTATCTCTATTGTGCATCACCAATATAGGTCGGCATAACAAAAGTGAAGATGCTGTCTAATTGACTTGTTCCCTCAGACTCAAACTTTTAATAGAAGAGAAAGATTTGCTTCTTCTTTTTTTTTTTTTTGGGTGGGGTGGTGGGGGTGATGGTGGGATAAGAAACAAAGATTTTATTACTAGAAGTAGAATAAGGGATGGGAGGCCCCTTAAGAGAGTACAAAGCAAACAATTACAAAGCAGTTAGAAATTATCATTTACTTCTTATTTCAGCAAAAAAATAACAAGCTAACAATAAGCTTTGCTTATTATTTCAGCAACAAAATTGTCAATTAAACAAGTCCAAAATTATTACATCCAAAGTAACTATTTTCCCATTAACGTAGAATGTGGAAGAAAGCAGTAATTTGAAAGAATAAGATAAAAGAGAACAAATCATGTTTATGTTACCCAGTGTCTCCTTCAAGCATGTTGACAGAAGACCTAAGTCGAACTTCCAATTTCCGAGATTTTGGACAACTCTTGATTCCAGAAGACTCTACCCATGCATCAACATTGGACACACTACTAAAACTCTAAATCATTAACAAGAACATATGAACAAACATGGAAACCATTAAGTGTTACCATTAGGAAAAAGATAAGTGATGGTTTTCAAGACTCTCAAGTTCCCTGCACTAGCAGCTTCATCCTAGCAGACAACGAAGAACATTAAATTCAGTAATAAACAATCGATTTAGGGGTAAAGAAATAACATTAAAAGTCCTTAAATAAAGATCAATTATTTTTGGGGAAAGATAGTAGGATATCAATTACCCTTAAAGGGATCACACATGATGCGTAGAATTCGTACAATTCATCCAAAACGAGGCCGCCCTCGGATTCGATTTCAAGAATTAATTTCTTGAGAAATCTTTTCAAGAAAGGAGCGTGCCACTTCAAATCCTGAAAAAGACCGCATTACTTTCAATCTAAAATTGTTCTTTTATTTCTTATCTTTTTCTTGATATCTTGACCAAAAGAAATGCAAAGGCTCACAGCTTTGCTAATGCATTGGAGCCAAATACAACTCTGTACAGTCTCAGTGATGGAACCGCCGCCAAATTCCCTACTTTCCGTAAAATATTTGATTAATCAAACTATAAATTGACAGGGGGAGAAGATTCACTTGGAATGGGGTTTTAGGGCGAGGATTTAGTGATGACCTGGCGAAGGAGATTACGAAGTCGGGGGGCTCCAGTGAGAAAAATGCAGAGACCATATGAAGGCACGAACGGGGAGAGATTTGTGATTCTTCTTCCGCCTCCATAACCATTATTTGTGAGAGACTGCTTGAATTCATGCGCACAAGTCGAGCTGTTCAAATGTTGTGTTGGACGGAGACTGCAGGGCTGGGGCGCCAAAACTGTATAGTTTATTAAATTGAGACATTTTTCTACTTTTTATCCTAATAGATATGTATTATTTTAAAATTGTTCACAAAAATTTTATCACCGGGTCCATATAATTATTTTTTCTTATATTAGTAATTTTAAATATTTTAAAATTTATTGATTTGATTCCAAGATTGGCATATTTAATCCCAAAAAAAATTACTCATTCTGTTCTTTATAAGTTGCTCACAATTTTTTGTCACTAATATTAAAAAGGCTATAAAAATATTGATATAGTACATATAATGTGATGAAGAAAAGGAAAAAGTAATGAAAATAATATAATAAATAATAATAAATAAGTGAATAATAGTTTCCTAAAAAGGTTAAAAAAATAAATAAGCAATATATCGTGGGACGAACAAAAATGACAAAATGGGCAACTTATAATAATGGGACGGAGAGACTACAAAATTTGTAGATTTGGTCCCAAAATTTACAGATTGGGACCAAATTTGCAAATTTAATGTTTAGGACTACAAGTGCAAGAAAAAATCGTATAAAATTAATCGTGAAATGTTTAGAACAAATTTTAAAATAATACATGTCATGTGGGACCAAAAGTGCAGAAAATTAATTTAATTAAATTGAAATAAAATGAAAAAAAATGTATTTAAAAAATTATAAATACATACTAAAAAACACACTCAAAATAAATATATAAATATTTTAAAAATTGCACATTTATTTCTCTTTATTATAAACTTAAAAAATGTCAATTTGTAACTGATCATTTTTTTTCTTCTAAAATGTGTGGTAATTATTCAAATTCTTTTGAAGGATTTGATAAATTTTGAGAAAAACTGATATACCAAAAACTTTATATCTAAACTATAACATAGTTATATCTCAAAAACTATCTCTTTTGAGATGGTATTTATAATTTAAATCTTAGTCAATAAAAACATAAATATCATACCATCCCACGAAAGTATTTATAGCTTCAAAATATAATTGTTCATTTCTTTATTTTGGACCCAATTTAAAATCTAGATTCTATTAATTTCAATTGACAAGTACATCATTTTATGTGCATTGATGTCTTGATACACCAATTCTAATTTCAAATACAAAAGGACAATCAAATTTGTATACATCACACATACTTACATAGTTACACTTACATATGAGTAAGTAAACTATTTTGTTTAAATTTGTGTACAAACATACAATTTGTCTAGAAAATGCTTCTTCAAGTACAATTCAATTCATTCATCCACTTTTATACTCCAGTCTATTATTCACATCTCGAATTGTTAATACGTATCGATATGAAATTAAAAACTATTAATTATTTTTCATCATTCATATGACATACTTCTAAAACGTGGGCATAAAATAAAATACCAGAACTATCATAAATAACATCATTAGTTTCAAATAACCTCCTCGAGAATTTCATCATCCTGATGAACTATGATATCTATTTCCAAATATAGAAGAAGCGCAGACAAATGTCAACCAAAATAACCAATTGAATGATAAGAGAGATATTTAAGATAAAGTATCCAGGAATGAATTTTTCTTTTTATAAACATAGGTGCTACAAGTGTAACATTTGTATCTTCAAATAATTGTCCTTTTTCCTCATAGAGTAAGTACTCAAAATGAAAAAAAAAATGAAAAAATCAGACGGTTGGTATTACTCACCATCACCATCCTCTTGATGAGATGTTAAATTTAGATCTATGATACTTTTTAGGGTGATCTTACTGATAATCGAATTCTGACTTTTGTGTCATCTTCTCCAAAAAAAAAAAAATCACTTTCTAGATATGAATCAATCACTGTTCTATTTTTTCATCCTCAATTTGATTTTTCTTAAAACTGAGAATTCACGTACTTTAACCTGTTGAAACTAAGAATTTTTGTGATTTTTGTTTTGGAGAAATATTGTATTCAAAGTTGTTAATTTTATTATTTGAAAATAATTATATATAGAATGGTTGTATTCACGGTTTGAGCCATCTAATTTTTGTAATTTCTTGATCGCATATTGATGTCTGATTGACATCAAAGTAGAGCTGATAACAGTAGTGAAACCGGGAATGATATTAAAAATGGGTAAATTTATAATTTAAATGACATTTTGTATATTTATTAAGTTCTACCAAACATAATTACGAATACATGCAATGATTGTACCAGATAATTTGATTTTTTTATACCCTTTATTGGGAGGTCTACCAAACAACTTTTACTTTCCTACATAGAGAGAGTACTAATTTAATACAACCTTCGTTATAATTATGAAAGGCTATTCATCGAACCTTAAGTAACTACACATGAATTTGATTAATTATTTGAACGACAATTCATCCAAAACTACTAGAAGACGACACTGAAAACCTAAAAATCCCTATAAAGAGATTATTGAGAAAATCAAATTCTTAAAATTCAAAATAGAATCAAATTTATATGGTAAATTAAAAAGAGACATTTTTTAAAATTTATTACAAAAAGAGATAAATGTGCAATTTTTTTAATTTTATACAGCTCATTCTGAGTGTGCTTTTGGATGTGCAATTTTTATAATTTTTTTGCATACTTACCCTGAAGGAAAAGTGTGTGTGTCTCTTTGTTTTTTTTTTTTTTTTTCTCAGTTTAAAATTTAAAATCCCAAATTCAATTTTATAATCTTAAATCAACATTACCCTTTATTTATTTTATCCCAAGAATTTTCAAGCCCCTCTGGTTATAAATAATTCTCACCAATGCATGTTTTTATCAATACCAATTACCAGCCGAAATCATCTACCAGACTACCCCACAATAAACACAGAGAAAGTAATAAGGAAGCAATTGCAAATATTTGCAAAATACCAAGGGCAGTCTCACATATTACAAGGATAGGTAATAATCCTGACACAGCTGATCTAAAGCACTCAAGACACAAATTCTGGAATTCCACAATTGTTAAGGTTGCAAGTGTGTGACAGAACAAATGTATTTACTCTCAAGGCAAGGATTATCATCAACAACCTCCTACTGCCCCTTGATTGTCGGTAGCCACTGTCAGAGGCCGTCCCCTGCCCACAGAGAATCCTCTCGTTCCATCTGGCATTCTTGGACCTGGCGGAGGCTTTGACACTTCAGTACTATGGCACGAATACGGTGTACCATGACCTGGAAAAAAAGAAAGAATTATATAGAGAAATAATGTGAGGAAAGTTGTGATGACAAATTACCATGTCCATTTGCCCCGTGGTACTTCTGTCTCCTTCCACGTCCACGATTCCGACCTTTAAGCCCAACTCTGTCTTTGGAAAAATTCACCCCATTTTTGTCTTTAGATGCATCCGCGTCCTGCTGAAGCATTTGAAATAAGTAAAAACACATGTAGTTGATTCTCCTAACTACTTTTAAAAAAAAAAGCTCTGCAGGATTGAAGAGAACCTCCTCTTCGTGTGAATCATCATGGTGTTCACTTGAATCATGATTCTCTTCGTTCCCAACTAGCTTGGTTGTTTGAACAGTGTTACCCTTGTCAGGCACCGGTTCCCTCCAAACTTTTTTCGACTGCCCTGGTTTGTTCTAAAGAATCAAAAGAGAAATATGGTCATCCTTTCTGTTGTCAAGTGGGAATAGCTTGCATGTACTTCTACATTGCTAAAATGAGAAAAGAAGGCAATAGTTATGTATACTGGTTTTTTTAGGAGCTTGACCCGCAACCCGTATCTCCAGTCTTGTTCATTGTTCAAAGTGCCCACCTAAATCAGATTAGGGAAACAACGCTCTTGAGGCTAAAACATACAAGAAAAGGAGAAAAAAAAAATCACCGGCAGCTCTCTTACTGCTTTCTCAGCAGCTTCTACAGAGTCGTACTCCACAAGAGCATGCAGCTGTATAAGAAAATCAGGCAAATAGTAAGCCAAATTGGAAACAGCTCATTCACAAGAACTATTAGCATAAACTAGTTTACTAGCCCATCACTCAACACTAGTGTGTGTATAGTGGGTCATGTTTACATTGTGTGAACTTACATGAAAGTGCACATGGAAAAGGAAAGGAAGAGAAACAAATAAATCTACACTCAACTACAGTTAAAAATTATATAGAACGCTCAAGGTCTAGTCTATAATCTTATGAGTAGGGCCAATTTAAGAGTAGCAAATTGTATATAAGACCAATTCTTAGATCAAGAAAAATTGAAATGAAAAATACAAGATTGGAAGATATATGTAAACCATCAAAGAGGAACATACTGACTCTATGGTGTTAAGCACAACCAGTGCAGGCTTCAAACTATGAGTAGCCATAAGTTGGCACTTTAGGGTTGATTTTTTCATAATTAAGAAAGTTGCAGCATTCAGGCCCTCATATTAGGTAAAAACTTGATAAAGATGAATCACTTTAAAAGTACACCTTTCCACTTATCAGCTTCTCCGCAACAGTGCACTTTTTTTGCTCTCTCACATCATGCGGGTCACGGATTGTAATATTCTTTATGCTGCCATTCGGTAGTAGTAAAAAGATGTTATATGACTAGAAAACAGAGCAACCACCTAAAATAACAAAAACATAAAATGCCTACTTTCCAGCTTCACCAAATACTCGTTGAAGGTTCTCTACTGAATGATCCTCAGGTAGATTCTCCACTAGTACAGTGCATACCTAGCATATGATGAAGAATTGAAAATTCTTCTGTAAAAACCATGTAGAGAATAAAAAGCCCAAATTCAGTGAAGAAGACCAGTACCATCGGATCCTTGATTTCAGCTAAAGGAAGAGGATGAAGTCGTTTCACCGTTTTCTCATTAGAACTAACAACCTGAGTACAGCACATAAAGATTAGGTAGGTATAACTTATAAGGAAGTAAAGACAAAACTGAGTTAAGAACCAGATAAGTGCTCTGGTTTAACATAGTTAAGGTTGCTTCTATTTATATATACTTCAGCAAATTCAAATGAGCATTTCTCGATAAAAAGCTCATCCACTCACAAGGAGGTTAGATTCCTTTAGTGCAGCAATGATGAATGACATGTCTCTAGTCAGCTTCTTCATTTTCCTAAAAGAAGCAATAACTCCAATAGGAACTGCAAAATGGAGGATTTCATTTGGTCATGAGACAGTACAATTGAGATGGCAATTTTTAAAAAAAGAATGATCATCACAAAAGACCTGTCATGTAATTTTAGAATTACAAAACCTCTCTGACTAAAAAGACAAAATCTACTAAATATTTTCCGTAAATTTCACAAGCTACTGAAACATTAGAACTGTCTCGATTTCATTCCTCCACTTCACTTTCATTCTTAACTTGTTATGTGGCTCAAAAAAAAAGCATAAGAGGAAATGCAATGTCCTGAAACATATACACTCATTAGCTTTCTTAATCCAACCGGGAGGCAAGAAAGGAACCGTGCTATTAAATTCCTCATTCATACGCATTTATCTAATGACATCATTAGGCATAGACATTTCCTTCCATCTGAAAATCTTCAAGGGACTTTCACCACAACATTGAAATTTCAGATGAAAGAACTAAGAAAAAAGTGCAGTATAAGTTTATTATTGTACCTCACTTCACTGAAGCAGCAAATAGTGCTTGCTTTCTAGACTCTAACTACATAGCCACTCACAAACTTGATGTTTATAACAAACTAGTAAAGCTAAGAGTAGGATAAAGTCTGAATCTTACCATATCCTTCAGCATTTTTTGCAACATAATTCATCAAAAACTTGTCTGTTGGCAGATTTTCATCGCTGAAGTAATACTCTGCCTGGAAAGCAGAAAGTTTCAACATATACAAGTTGATAACTATTTCAACAAAGACAGACTATTTAAATTTTATCCATGCAGCAAATAAGTCACACCCCTAACAAGTAAAGCGCAGGGCACGAACACACACGTCTAAACCACAAAGATTTACTTGGTTCAGCAATTATCAAGCAAAACAAATAATACAATACACATCATACTAACAGCAATATGTACATAACTGGAATCCTTGAAAAAAGCAACAACAACTACATGGAAGTGTGATAAAATCTGAGCATAAATTTTCTAATAATGGCATGAATCACACTTGAAACCCCACTTACACTCTTAATCAATTGTTATGGAAATATAACTATCCAAGCAACCCAAGAGCAGATACTCGCATTACTAAATTTCGTACAAGAACCAATAAAAATAGAAGCTTCAATGTTCATACTGGACGAGATTCAATCAAGAATCAGGAATTAATTAAACAGTAGATAATGAAATAAAAACACAAGAGTTATACTAGGGTCACCGCCGCTTATGTCTAAACCCTACACCCAGTTCAAGAAACCGAATAACAATCTTCTGTACTTATCAACGAATCAATTCAATAACTTGAGATTCAGTTAACGGTCAAATTACAGCTAAATCTCTACAACACCGTATTGACAACGGTAAAATAAAATCATACAGAAAATAGGCGCCCAAATATGCAAAGGAAAAAAAGAACCAACAAAAGAAAAGTAGAATAGTTGCCTGCTTGATAATCTTGCGGCGGAGATCATCGGAGAGCTCGGCGGAGTGCGGCTGCTCGAAGAGCGGTGGGAGGTGAGAATCGGTGAGCTCAGGGGAGCCGACGGGAGAAAAATCGGGATGATCGAGATCGTGATCAAAATCTAGATCAGACGGTGGAGATGAAGGGGTGGGGATTTGGATCCCATGGCCTTGGGATTCTGCCATAGGACAGGGAGAGGGGAGGAGAGAGAAAGAAGAGGCGTCAATAATGGAGAAAGGTAAACGTAAAACCTCCCGCTCTTTCTTTTCCCCCCGTTGCTTCTTTCTCCTTCCTGATCTCTCGAAGAGGTGTCTTTCTCCCTCGGTCAAATATATACAGTACCGATTCTGCCAGCCTGGCGCAGCCGCCGGTAAAATATAGTACTATCCGTTTTCACAAATTGCTGCCCAAGGTTATTTAATTTTTCCTTTTCATTTTGTCAATTTCTTTTATAATTCCCTTTATTTTAAATAAAAAATCGATCTGAAAACGTAATATTAAGAATTGAAATGAAACATAGGGCTTGTATGTAAAACAAACTAGAAACTTATAATCACTTTTTTTATTTAAAAAGTTGGATCACACCAATTTTTAAAAAAAGTAATTTTACACTTTTCAAATGACTTTGCAAACAAGCTCATAGCCTTTGTGAACAAATTTTATTGGATGAAATTAATATTATTAATTTAATAGTTGCTATAAATTTTATAATATAAATTACATAATATTATTAGTTTAAAATTTTTATATTATGAAATTAATATTATTTTATATATTCATCGTCTAATAGTAGCAATAAGTGGTTTTAATAGATAACATTTCATATTATTGACTAGTTTGACATGATCCACCCAAAAGGAAATTGTGTTACAATAAAATTATTTTTCGTAAGTCACAATGTCGTTTATCTTGTATTCATCTGTTCCAAAAAATATAAAGTGAACACTTTTATTAAGAAAAAATATAACGAGTGGAATTTTGAAAGGTATAAAGTAAAAAAAAAAATTGTTTGTGTATATGGGTCCAAAAAAATAAAAAGTAACGATAATTTTTAATTTTTAATTTGGAAGAATAAATTTTTTGGTGTGCAAATAATTATTAGATGAATGAATACAAAAATTGTGTAAATTATTGTAAGACAACGGAGTAACTTTTTTCATTTATTTGTCTCAAATTATAATAAATTTTATTAGAAGTGTGTAAATTGCTTTGATTATTTTCATTTATTTGTCTCAAATTATAATAAATTTTATTAGAAGTGTGTAAATTGCTTTGATTAGCATTTTGTATGTATATTGAAATTAATGTGTGAGATTTTATTTTTATTTTTTTCATATTAATTTATGCTCTGCAAGAATTTGTAGTGTAAAATTTACCCCAATCCCTTGTTTTACCATGAAATACTGTACAATTGTCTTAATTAATTATTTCACCAAAGAAAAAATATAAATTAAAATATTCCACCTCAACTTCATATCAAACACCATTTAAAATGAGATTAGGTTAAAAACATATATTACCAAAATTATGATTTATATCCGTTAAGTCAAACGTACAGGCGTCATGAACTTCCAGATAAATTAATTTGGAAGTCATTCTCTATTACACATCAAATATTAAATATTCTTCATAGGTCTAATAATTTATTTTTATAACTCAAGTTCCAAATTATGCGTTGACTGATCAAAATAATCGAGCTACCGTCATTTTCATATTCCAGATTATCATCATCTCAAATTGAATACAAAAATATGCTGCAACTCAAGAGGGTTGCTTTATGTTATATTATATGGAGTATATTAACAGTTTAGCAATATTAAACTCAATTTAGGGCACGTTTGGCTTGAAAAATCTTGAATAATAATAAAAAATAAAGATAAATATATAATACTCCTATAATAAAAACGTGGGTAATTGTAATAATTAATATGAAAAAAAAAATTCCACAATTTTTTTTTTCTTAAATAGTATAATCATTGCCTAATTTCATTAACCTCTTAGTCATCCTATCAATTATTCCACTGTACAATAGCTACCTACTTTCTTTTTAATTTTTCTAAAAATTAGAGCCCAATAATAGTGTTATAACCATCATTAAAATAATTCACCGACAGAAACATTTAAATTTTCAATGTCATTCCCATTAAAAATTGGAAACAAACACCCCCTTATATATCTTCATTCTGTAGTATTTTTCTATCCTCAAAATAAATTATTATTTGTGTAATTGTGGATGTGGATCCAAACATGAAGGCTATTTCCTCGTTTTATTGTTCAATAGTTTCATTTGATACCACACTTGCTCAACATCAAGTAGCATGCATGCATTTATTTCAATGAATTACAACAGTGCAAACTAACTTACATTCAATCCAACTTTCAGAGCTTAGAGATGGCTATGCCTGCGAGAGTAGAAAAAGGGGCAACGACACAACGTACTGCTAAGTTCCGCAATAGCTCGTCAAGGAGAGAGCCATGAAAATGGATAAGGTCAAGACAAGTTTTAAGTATTCATTTTTAAAAGGAAAGTGGAATCATCACAACCCAAGGGCGTGAAGCATTATAGCATTTTGGGCATGCATCCTGTTTTCAGCTTGGGGAAAGACTATAGAGTTAGAGGCTTCCATGACGCCATCAGTGACTTCAACACCCCTCTCAGCTGGTAGACAGTGCATGAAATATGCTTGTGGACCCGCCAATTTCATTAGCTCCTCATCAACCTACAGATTATTTAGTCAGAATCAGAGATGTTAAACCCTAGGTAGCACCAATATATAATGCTTGTCACCCAAGTTCAACATCAAAAACACGATAAAGACTGTTAAGAAAAGAAATAAAAAACAAGAGAAACTATCAGCCCTCCATCAGATGAGATCTGACAATACTTTCCATAGACTTCCTAAAAGTGCATCTAGATCTCCAAAGGCCAAATACCAAACATAGATGACCCAAGCTAATAAATGGACCCATATGTTACTAATGTCAGATTCAAGTGGCAACATAACCGTCTCCAGATGGATGACTGCGTACCTGGAACCCTTGAAAAACTTTACGACGGTATTCAGCCTCTTCCTTCTGCCCCATGCTAGCCCAAACATCTGAATAGACAACATCAGCTCCCTTAACAGCTTCTTTTGGATCATTTGATATTTCTATCTTGCTGACTCCAGCCTTGATTGCTTTCTTAGCTGTCCTTGGGTCGGGTTCAAAACCTCTGGGACAAACACAGACAAAGTGGAAAGGAATGACAGATGCCAACAACAACCAAGAGTGGACGATATTGTTCCCATCGCCAACATAGACAACCTGAAGATTTTACACCATACAAACTAAATGTCATATAACTCAACACCACCAAGCATAGAAACATGGATAGTTAATCACACTAAATAGCTTCATATAGACCAACCTTTGTCCCTTCCAGCTGACCAACATGCTCAATGATTGTGAGTGCATCAGCCATAATTTGACAGGGATGATTGAAGTCTGTCAAGCCATTGATCACAGGGACAGTGGCATAGTTAGCAAGATCTAGAATGTCCTGCATGATGAAAGAAAAACTGCTGTAACATTGAAATTAAAGAATATCAATTGAAGTTGGCCGATTCAAGGAAGTGTTCAATGTCAATCTTGCTTAGTTTAATGCATTTAGAAAAAGGAAAATGTCTTCTAACTGTAAGAACAAAAAACATTGAAACCCATGCATTTGCTGTAAGAATTAAGTGGCCAGAGTATAATACCACCAGCCCTATTAATAATTTTTTATTTTATTTTTAAGCACATTAATTGTTTGTGACACAGGTAATGGTGAGCCCAAGTCTCTGAGAGATAATCAGTATTAAAAAAATAGAATTTCACAAAGAAAAATTATGACATTTAGAGAACAAAACAACCAAAAACTATGATGAAGATCTATAAAAGAGTTTATCAAATGGATATTAACCTGCAGAGAGAGATAGAGATAGATAGAGAGAGAGAGAGAGAGCACAAGGGCTATGACCTAAAACTCAGACAAACAAAACAAAAATACTATGCACATTCAAAAGTTGGATGCGCTTAACCGATAACTCACCACTCACCAGCATACCTGATGAGCAAAGACTCGTGCCATAATGATATCATTATAGCGTGACAGCACCCGAGCAACATCACGAGTTTCCTCTCGCTTACCCATTTGGATATCATCAGGCCCCAGGTACAGGGCATGCCCTCCCAGCAAGTAAAACCAGTCTCAAATGAAACTCTTGTTCTCATAGAAGGCTTGGCAAATATCATCGCCATAGTTTTCCCTTTAAATGGGAGATATGTTCTCTCTCCTGATTTAATAAGTGCCTTTACTTCCTTGGCTCGATCTAAAATCTTTAAAATTGTCTCCTTGTCGAAATCATTAATGTGAAGGAAATCCTTCAGGCCTACTTTCGCTGGACATATATAAAAAGAACAAAAAAATTAACTTAGACTATTAGAAATTGTAATAGGCATTGAATAGCCTATCATATATGGTCAGATGTTGCCACTGGGCTCTGTTGTTTTGCAACATTTATAGAAGTTTTTTCTTTACATGAATGCAATGTTGTTGAAGATAATGTGATCATAGACAGCGGAGAATGCTTCACCATTGGGATAATAATATCTAATCAATTCACCATATTTCGACATTAAACATTATTGACATTCAAATTATGTGACACCAGAAGACACAACAGCAGAAACATCGATTATAGGGTGGATATTGGACTTCAAATTATAGGTTTGAGGCAAGAAGTTACAATGTAATATCTTTCTAACTCAAAGGCTAAAAGTGTAATCCAAGCACATCAATTGTTAAAACGTCACTGACTCAAATTTAGAGCATGAGCAGCTATGTCGAACTATGTTATTGATCTTTTTAATTTTTTCAGTAACAATCTCAAATTCTGTAGGGCAAAAAGGAGTGAACTACACGCTTTATATGTTTAATTTATCAAGGATGAGGGGCTCAACTATCCAATCAATCAACGATGAATCTGTACGGACGACATAAATTAAAACACTGAAAGAAGGAGACATTTTAGCAATAGCATCCATCTCAAATTAATCATGGCAACAATTTTTTTCGTGCATTTCTAGAAATATAAGAGATAATGAACAGTACCACCACAAGTTATAAACCAATAGTAATCACTACTAACACACCAAAAAAAAAAAAATTGAACATCAGAAGTCGGAACCTTTGAGAAGAAACATAAATACCTTTGACATTGGCAGGTGACGAGGGCGCCGCAGAAGAAACAATCTGGCACGAGATTCGTCGACGGATTACCGGAGCGGTTACGGAGACGGCAGACAATCTGTGGATATTTTGAGAGCCGCGCGAGAGAGAAGAGGATGAAGAGAGAGAAACGGAGTCCGACGGAGAAATGTAGGAGAGGTGGCAAGAAAGGGTCGCCGCCATTGATTTCGAGGAGTTGGTGTGCTCTCGGTGAGAGGGTAGGTCAATGTGAAATGTGAATTGTGATTGACTGAGACTCAGCCGTATAATGAAGCCTATTATGCCCAATGTTTTTAAGTTAGTTGAATCGAACAATTAAATAAAAGCTTAACTTATGCACAAGTTTAACCGTGTAATTCAAGTATATTTTTAAAAAGTTACACAAAATACTACTGAAAAATTACATAAGATTATCACATCAAAAACTATATTTTTAATGGTGTAACTTTTTAGTAATAATTTGTGTAATTTCTCAATAGTATTTTATATAACTATTTAAAAATGAACTTAAATTTCACGGTGTAACTGGTACACAAGACACTTACTCTTAAATAAATCATTAAACCATTATATGAAAATCAAATGATTCGGATACTATATAATAAATTATTTATAAATATAGCAAAAAATCTATAAATATATAAAAGCAACAGTAATTATACAATTGGTCGATTATTTTGCTGGCGAGTGAACAGTCACTCGCTCAACAATAAAATCGTGACTTGCACTTCCCACCGCAGCGAGTGAACAGTCAACTTTAAACCATCGTGTCCGAATTTAATTTTGTTATTTTTTTGTCCATTCACAGGGACGCCTAATTTTTAGTCACAATTCACAAAATCGCAACCCGTTTACAAAAAATGCTGAGCCCACACTTGCAAAAAATAATTTTGAAACCCTAATAAAATATAATCAAATTCAATTATACCTTCAATCGACAGCGTGGCGTGGCCGTGGACGGCAGGGGGTGTGTCGCGTGTGGCAGCGCGGAGGCGAGGCTGCGACTCTGTCTGATGTAGCGCACAGGCGTGGGCGGCGCCGGCGTGGGAGGAGGCGGTGGTTGAGGTAGAGGAGGCAGCGATGCCTGGTCGCTGAAAATCCGTGGTAATGATTGAGGAAGAGAACAAGACTATGATAGATGGTACAATGTGGATAAGTGGGTTTCTGAAATTTTAGGTTTAGATTGGGCCATTAATGAAATCTTGGCCAAACTTTCTCATTTATTTATTTTAATTAAACATCTTATTTATTGCATAACAATTTTTATAATATGAGATTGCACGTTAAAAGGAAAGGTAATTTACATATTGATTTAAAAAAATAGCTATATATATAAATTGATGATCACAATTTCTGCACAGAAGTATAATTTTTTCTTGCATATAAGCATATTTTTTTCTGCACATAAACATATTTATAATTTGTGACAATTTTGTGAATCATTTTGTAATTTTCCCTAAAAGGAAAGACATAAGTGAATGTGACTATAAATAAACAAAGTGTACAATGTACTTTATTAATTTTTATAAATATGCATAATTTTTTAATAAATATATATTATATTTTTTTGTAAAATAACAAATATAACTTTCTTTTATATTATTTAATCAGAACTTTATCAATTTTATTAGTTTGTTAATCGTAAATTCTAATGATATAAAAAATAAGTTTAATTTAAAAAATAAAAAGTAATTAAGAATTTTGCACTGATTGTCTTATCATTTATCAAAATACATGTGATAAATTCAAATTTTAAATTTGAACTGTAGACAAGTTCAAAATTTAAATTTGAACTATAAACTTCCATTTACTAATACCCTACTTTTCAGAAAAAAATGATTGTGCTTAATTTTAATATACAACTAATAAAGTATAATATTATATGGCAACTCTGATGTCATAGTTAGCAATTATTGACCCAATTCACAATTCGCTTTAGTGACCTATCAAAATATTGGGTCAATAAATTTAATTAACAGATTTAATTTACTTTCACAATATATTATCATATTCATTAAAGTTTTTTTTAATTTAATTATTCAATTATTAATTATCATAATTTCTTTACAATTAAAATAATGAGACTACATTTATATTATAATTATAGTTTTTTTATTTAAATTATGAATAAAATTTCAAAATGATCAAAGACAATAAAAATAAAAATAATAAATTTTCTATTATTTCTAAGTTATTGTTTTTATTTTATTATTATTATCCACTTAAAAATTAAATATAAATAATTTAAGTATATAAATAATTATGAAAATTATATGCCTACTAATATTTTTTTTAAATTGATAAACAACAAATGATTGAATTATATTTGTAATGAAGACGTCGAATATAGTTGTGTAATTAAAAAAATTGGGTTAATTCTATAAAAAATACATCACTTTGTACTCAACTTTCAATTTAATCTTGGTCTTCACGATTATTATTAAAAAACTCAATATTTTATGAAATTTCAATTCGATACATGTTCTTTTATTTTCGATCGGCAACTAATGATGTGGCTCATCGAAGTAAAGTTTACCACACTAGCGTAAATACATGTAATTACCTTTTTATTTTTTTTAAAATTTTCACATCATATATCATATGCATATATATATATATAAAGATGTACTTTTTATTTAAAAAAAAAATTGTTGTAGAATGGGAAAACACTTTATATGTTTGTAGTATTCAATATCAGATTCACAAAACACTTGAAAAAACACTCAAATACCCTATGAAAAATTGTCCAAAATTGTATCAAATCCTGAAAAATCCCAATACTAGAGGTTTGGATTTCTAAAATTTATGTATGCACGCCAGCATGACAAACTTTTAATCACCTCGACGAGACACATTATTTAGTGCATCCAATCAAAGAAATGTTGGTTTGATTCATTATGAAATCAGGTATTAAACTTAGTTTATAATTGAATTATGCTTTTACGATTTTAATAAAAGCATTAATGAGTTAATGGTGAGATTTTGTTTTTCTTAGGTGTCAACTGAAGATTGCGTATGCACCCCCAATCAAGATAGAAGATGAAGTTGTATAGATAAATCTCCAATAAATAGTGGCCCAAAGAGATGTATATTTGATTAAGAAGCGATGTGTCTAGGTATAGAGATAATTTTCAATGATAGTTGGATATGATGAAAGTTTATAAGTTTCTGAAGTTGCAAAATGAAGTTTAAACAAACAACTATGTTTTTTAATTTATGTTCCAAGGAAAGATTATTTGTTGGCTCCTAAATGTTTACTTTCTGCAATGCATCTCTTACAAGTTAAGTTATAAAAGTATTCGACTACTATGTATTACTAGAGATGTTTAAGAATATTGATGATTTTAAGAGTTTTAAATTTTTAATAGAATATTTAAATCTTTAAAAATTTTAAATCTAGAAATATAAAAAGAACATTTACAAAATGACTTAGCTATAAATAAACAAGAAAAATAAAATTTTGTATAAGATGTTATTATACATGATACATATTATAATATATTATTGGATTTACAAATTTTGAAATGGACAAAATATGATTTCAAAATAGTTTTATGATATATTATTGGATTTACATCTTCTCAATCTACTAATTGAATTTATATGAGTCGTGCACCTGAATAGGCTAACTGTTCAAGAAAGGTGCACACATTAGGATCATTCAAGGAATTTTTATTGAATGTGCATGTATGGATTGTTTACAAAACGTGAACGTACAAATCGGTCATCAGAAGTGTACATAATGATCATTCAAAAAATGTGCATGTACGAATCGTACAAAAAATGTGCATGTTGATAAAAGGATCTAAGCTTGAAGATTAGATAATAACCAAAGTATAAATAAGCAAGAATGTATAAGCTGCTCGCCTACGTGCTCGCCAGGATGCTCGCCCACATGCTCGCCCGAGCCTAGAGGTGTCAAAGCAACAAGCCTACGTGGCCATTCCCCAGTTGCTCGCACCAATGCTCGCTGTGCTGCTCGCCATATTGGTCGCCCGAGGCTATGAGAATGACAAAGCAATAAACTTATGAAGCCAGGACTAGGTTGCTCGCCTTGGTGCTCGCCCACCTGCTCGCCCCCGTAGTCGCCCTCAGCCTGGATATGACAAGGCAGCAAGCCAAGAGGATAAGCCCATGCTGCTCGCCACAATGCTCGCCCCCTTGCTCACCACATTGCCCGTCCCTCCTTCGAGGGAAAGAAGACACAAGATGTCTAAAGAACCTGTATGAAGGGTCCGGGTCATTTAAGGCTAGAGTTAGTGGAGCAAAACTTTGAGGGGGTGACAAGTGGAGGACACTTGTCACCCCCAGAAACCATATGGCTTAAAAAGATGTCACCTCACTAAATAGAGGGTATAAATACTTGTAATAAATACATTTGTAAGGATCTGAAATCCAAATACAAAGAGCTCACTTATAAAATTTCTCTCTCTATAATTCTCTCTATATTTCACTTAATAATTCTAGTGATCATCTTTTAATTATTGTTTGAGTGATTTCCATAGACCAATTAGCCATATAACATTACAATTAGTAAAATCATTCAACAATTTGGCGCTAGAAGAAGGGTCGCCGAACCTCTGTCGATTGAAGAATTCGATACTCATTCTTCATTATTTTTCAAGAACACCAGGAACGCCCTTCGAAGTTCGGTAAACGTTTTGAGGAATATCTTCAATTGTGAGTGTTTTCAAGAATTTGTTGTCTTAAAAAACACGAGCTAGAAAAGATTTCTTTAAAAACTCATTTACTATACTCAATTGTCACCGGATACAATGACGAGACATACGTACGAAGCCTCCCACGATGAATCCCACACAACCTCGATGAGTCGAAGGTGGAGAGGAAGGGGACCATCCGAACACCGTCGGACAACAGATTGAAACTACCATTGAATTAATGGTTAGAACACCCGAGGACATCGAGAGAGCGATGACCACCCTGAAACAATTACAAAGGCAACAGATGGTAGTGGCACGTCAACCGGTGATTCAGGTTGCCCAGACTGAGACGAGACATGATACTCGAACAAGCTACCATCCTCAGGAGGAAGAAGCCAGTAGTGGACGTGTCGTACCCGAAAGTTCAAGAGGCAAACAAAAAATGTCTGATCGCCTCGGACCACAACCCCAACATTCAAACCAGCGAGCAGCTGGGCGACCAGCTGACCAAGCATATGACCAACCTGAACGCCTTGACGGGTCACAAGGCGATAAGCGCAGTAATCAAAGTCATAACTCAGAGGGTAGAAGGTCGGAGCATTCATACCGCCAAGAGCCTTGCGAGTCTGATGCCCGGCATCAACGTAGGCCTGTGCAAGAAAGGTTGAGGAGACGGGCGTCCGAGAGGTTAGGACCAAATGCTGCAAGTAACCTCCAGCGACCACACCGGGAAATCACCCGAAGTGAGGGATGCCGGGGGCAGCACGTCATCATGAGGTGCACCCGGAACAGCCTCGAGGAGGGGGATCATCCCGTGGGTCGTCCGTTCTAGAGATAGAAAAGTTAAAGAAAGCTGTGGAAGACTTACAACATCAGGTGGCCATCAAAGACAAGGTGGAGACGTACACATCACTTCCAATATCACCGCTGTCACCAGTCATCCTAACTGCACCTATCCAGAAGAAGATACAGTTTCCCTCACTAGTGCTGTACGAGGGAGAGTCTGACCCCAAGGTTCACATCTCAAAGTATGCCGATTATATGATATCAATGGGGGCATCGGATGCGACGCAATGTCGGAACTTTCCCTTAACTCTTGGAGACCGTGCACACAGATGGTTCTCAGCATTGACACCTGGATCGATTCAATCATTTGGGCAGTTAACCCGGGAGTTCCTGTCCCACTTTTTGGGATTTGGGACATATATGACACAAAAGCACAGATTGGCCAATATCTCGCAAGGGGCCGAGGAGACTGACCAGCAATACCTAGAACGATTTGATAAAATCCTTTTGGAAGGTAAAGCGGTCAGTGACGACACAAAGGTTGTAGCAGTCATGGCGGGACTGCGTAAAGGAACGGACCTGTGGAAAGAGATGCATCTGGCCTGTCCTAGTACATACGCCGAGTTCCGCCATAAAGCCAGTGTGTATGTCGCAATGCAAGAAGCAATGGCCAAGCAGCTAGGTCCGGAGACTGATGATAAAAAGAGTGGTAAGAAACCCAGTGGTAGTGGTTACAAGGCCCCGAAGAATTTGAAATCATTTGGGGACACGACGGAATATAAGGAAAAACTGAACCAAGTGTTGACTACCACAATTGACCACGTCTTCACAGCTGTGAAGGATCAAGATATGTTGGCTGCACCCCGAAGGATCAGGCAAGATCGCAGCAAGCTAAACCCAAACAAATTTTGTGTGTACCATCAAAGTATCGGGCACTTCACTAGTGAGTGCCGCGATCTGTTGAAACAATTGTGGAAATTTTATGAAGATGGAAAATTAGCCGAATTCATAAAGAAGGCTCCAGGAAAAAGGCAACGTCCGACGAGACAGGAAGCCTCGGATGATGAAGGAAGCGATGAGGCAGAGAGGGCCCCGAATAGACAAGTAAGGAGAGGTCCACCAGCAAGGCCAATACATCTGGAACCTAACCGTGAGATCCTTATGCTTGAAGAAATTGGTTCGGCTGGAGGAATGGCAGATGGCCGTCCGACGTCAAAAAGGCAGAAAAAGGTAGAGATTCGGGCGGTCAATCAAGTGCAGGAAATGGGGTCCGGATCAAAAGCAACTACTAAGCCGACTGCAGATTTGGTTTTTTCACAAACAGATCTTGAAGGGATCCTTACACCGCACAACGACTCCTTGGTTATCAGCGCCAATATCATGAACGCAAGAGTGCACCGACTGTTAGTGGATACTGGAGCTTTCACAAACATCCTGTTCAAAAAGACACTAGACCAGTTAGGAGATTACGAATCCTACATAGAGGATTGTAATCACAAGATAGTGGGATTCGGAGAAGCTGTGACCGTCCCACTAGGTGTAATAAGGTTGCCGGTAGAACTTGTAGCGCTAGAGGACCCGGAAAGGAGGATGACAAGGTTGTTAGATTTCTTAGTCGTAGATCAACCATCCACCTATAACGGGTTCCTCGGCCTCCCTTTCATTTCCGAATTTAAAGCCGCATGTTCTACTTACTACTATTGTATTAAATTCCCAACTCTTAAGGGTGCAGGTACGGTTAAAGGGGACCAGAAGAAGGCGCTAGAGTGCCTATTAACTCTGAAAAAACCCGTTAACCAGGTGTTAGTGTTTGAAGATCTAATATCACAGCCCTCCACAAGCGAGCCGAGCAATTTGGATGATGCCTCAGTAGACACCGAAATGATGGAAGTAGACCAGACGCCGAAAGACATGGAGGTAGATAATGCATTCCAGCAAGACCAGCCAGACGAGGAGCAGATGGTAAATAACCAGAAGGATCAAGATGAAGACCCCGCAACCATAGCCGGAGAGAGTGGTGACATGGAACCGATACCGAAAAGCCAGACATGTGCCCCGGAAGACATTGAGCCCCAGTTGGGCTATGAACCTATTCCGGTGGAGATGGAAATGCACCTTGAAGGACCAATTGATGATCCCAGGTGGAAAGATAAAAAGCGACGCGCCACACCAGTGGAGGAGCTCAGATCCATACAAGTTGATCCAAATAAAGAGGATCTAGAACTCTTTATCGGGTCGGAGTTGGAGGAACCTTATAGAAGCCGGATGGAGGAATTCCTTCAGGCAAACCTCGATGTGTTTGCATGGTCACACGAGGATATGACCGACATACCGGTGGAGCACGCGTGCCATCGCCTGAACATAGATCCTACGAAGAAGCCTGTCCGTTAGAAGAGAAGAAAATATGGGCCAGACAAGTATGAGGCATTGACCGGTGAGGTGAAGAAACTTTTGGACAATAAACTCATAAAGGAAGCACTATGTCCTCAATGGGTGGCGAACCCTGTCTTGGTCAAAAAGCCAAATGGAACATGGAGGCTATGTATAGACTTCACAGATCTTAACGCCGCATGTCCAAAGGATAACTTCCCTTTACCCCACATCGACCAGCTGGTAGACAATACGGCGGGACATGAACTAATGACGTTTATGGATGCCTTTGCAGGTTATCACCAGATTGTCATGCACCCCGATGATCAAGAACATACAGCCTTCTATACAAATAAAAATTTATTTTGTTGGAAGAGGATGCCCTTCGGGTTGATCAACGCCGGCGCCATATATCAGAGGTTAGTCAACAAGATGTTTGACCAACACCTTGGTGACACAATGGAAGTCTATGTGGACGACATTGTTGTGAAGAGTCTTAGAAAAGAAGACCATCTGGAGCACCTCAAGCAAGCGTTCGACATCATGAGGGCGTATAACATGAAGCTTAACCCAAAGAAAAGCAGCTTTGGAGTACAATCCGGCAAATTCCTGGGGCATCTCGTAAGTCAACGGGGTATAGAAGTCAACCCGTCGCAAGTCAAATGTATCCTAGACATGGGACCACTGAAGGATGTACCAGCAGTTCAAAGACTTACCGGATGCCTCGCGGCACTCAACAGATTCATATCCAGATCCGGGGACAAGAATAGACCCTTCTTCGAGTCTATCAAATGCAAGGGCATCTGTAAAAGAACCGGGAAGACCAACTATGTGTGGACGGATGCTTGCCAAAAGGCATTCGAAGATATAAAGAATTACCTCAGTAATCCCCAGATCCTGTCAAAGCCGGTGCCGGGAGAAAAGCTGTACTTATACCTGGCGGCATAGGAAGTAGCCATAAGTTCAGCCTTGGTGCGTGCAGAAGGTAAGGCGCATCTGCCAATATATTATGTCAGCCAAGTGTTACATGAGGCGGAACTACGATATTCCCCGATGGAGAAATTGGCATATGCATTGGTGATGAGTGTGCGGAAGCTCCGGCCATATTTCTTCGACCATCAAGTGGAAGTTTTGACAACATTTCCCTTGAGGCAAGTCTTACATAGACCTGATACTGCCGGACGATTACTAAAATGGTCACTAGAAGTCAGCCAGTATGGTATAACATACGCACCCCGAACAGCGATCAAAGGGCAGGCTCTGGAAGACTTCATAGTAGAGCTAACCTACCCTCAAGATCCGACGAGGGGACGTGTTTACCCATGGCACCTCTATGTGGACGGCTCAGCAACAAGTTCCGCAGCCGGATCGGGTGTCGTCCTGATAAGTCCCGATAAACAGGTGTTCACCTCCGCAATAAGGTTCGATTTCTTAGCAACAAACAACGAAGCTGAATACGAGGCACTTATCGCGGGTTTGAGACTATCATTAGCTGTGGGGGCAACTAGACTTCAGGTTTTTGGAGATTCACAGCTAATCATATTTCAAGTCCGAGGAGAGTATGAGGCGAAGGACCGATAAATGATCATTTACCAAAGGATCGTTGCACACCTAATATCAAAGTTTGAGCAAGTATACATTGAGCAGATCCCCCGACTAGAGAACACCCAAGCAGATGCTTTAGCCCGGTTAGCCACAAGCACCGGAGAACCAAGCATCTCAGAAGTGGTGGTCACAAAGTTAATTAATCCTTCAACATTTGATTACGTTAATCAAGTGTTGAAGAGGGGGCAACAGATAATCAATAGCCAGTAACAGTCTACCGATGATTGGCGAACACCTATCTGTAAATACCTGTCCAACGGAGAGCAGCCAGGAGACCCATGGGAAGCACAACGGATTGTGAAGCAGGCTGCAAGATACACGATGGTCGAAGGGCAGTTATATAAAAGAGGAATCTCACTCCCATTACTCAAATGTCTTTCTTCGGAAGAAGGGCAGAAGGTGTTAAAGGAAATCCATGAAGGGATATGTGGAGGACATGCTGGGGGGCAAGCCTTGGCTTACAAAACCATCAGGCAAGTGTATTATTGGCCGACACTACGAAATGATGCTATCAGATATGCTAAGAGATGCTTGAAGTGCCAACAGTTCGCTCCGAGTATCCACACCCCAGCACAAGAATTGAAGTCAGTATATAGTCCGTGGCCATTCGCTAAATGGGGTATCGACTTGATCGGCCCATTCCCTCCCGGGAAGGGAGGGGTAAAATTTGTAGTGGTGACCGTGGACTATTACACTAAGTGGGCCGAAACTGAAGCTCTAACGACGATAACCCAAGAGAGGATGATAAGCTTTATTTGGAAGAACCTGATATGCAGATTTGGGTTACCACAGTCGATAGTCACGGATAACGGGAGGCAGTTTGATGGAAGTAAGTTAAGAGACTTTTGCACATCTTGGAACATCAAGAAACATTACTCCACACCATATCATCCTCAATCAAACGGACAAGTTGAAGCAGTGAATAAAAATTTGAAGCACATCCTAAAGATCCGGTTAGAAGAAAAAAAGGGTAGTTGGGCCGACGAGCTTCCGGAAGTCTTATGGACTTACAGAACGTCTTACAGAACAAGTACCGGGGAGACACCATTCACAATGGCTTTCGGAGTTGAAGCAGTCATCCCAGTAGAGGTCCAGCATCGGACATGGAGGATAATCGAATACAGTGAGGAAGCAAATGAAAATGATATGGCGGTAGAAAAAGACTTGATTGAAGAAACAAGAACCTCGGCAGAATTGAGGAATGCAGTCTATAAGCGACGAGCCGAGAAATACTACAACTCGCAGGTAAAAGATAGAAAATTCCAAATTGGTGACCTGGTGATGCGAAGGATATTAGCAGTCCCGACTGGAGTATTTGGTCCGAAATGGGAAGGTCCGTTCAAAGTAACAAAAAGTTGGCCAAATGGGACGTACGACCTGGAGGATATGCAAGGTAACTCTTCGGCATACACATGGAATGCGACACACCTCAAGAAATTCTACCAATGAAGACTTATGTAAATTTTTCAAGAAAACCTTGCTTGTCCAACATGTATAGGGGCAAGCAGGTCCATAATAGATGGAGGCAAATCTGTAAAGTTATTATTCTATTGAATAGAGAGGTTTCCTTTCAAATTGATGTATCAAAAGATGTCTCAAGTTATAAGCTCTCAAGACTTACGAGTCCACATTAAAGGCAAGGTATTGAGACTAACCCTAAGGTTATACCATTAAAAGGGAGTCCTTACCACCTAATAAGCCTACATCGAAAGAGATGAAGAGTAAAAGGTGTAAATTCACGATTCCGTAAAAGGAAAAGTAAGATGAATCAATTAAAACACCGTACATAAAAAACGAGCACTAAATAACTAAGACAAAGGTATCAACAGCAAAAGTGGATATAAGCAAAAGCCAATAAAAAGAAAAACTGCAAGTTCATTAAACATTAAAGGGAAGTTCAAGTACATATAGGGCGCCTTCAAGGGCGAAAAAGTAAAAGTAAAAACGTCTTCAAGGACAATTGAAACAAAAAAGAAAAGACCCCATCACTTTACTGGTCGCCAGGCTGGTCGCCCACCTGCTCGCCAGCCTGGTCGCCAGCCTGTTCGCGGCCCTGATCCACCGGCCCAACGGTCTGCTCGCCTGCCTGGCCGCCCACCTGTTCGCCGGCGCCCGAAGGAGAAAGACCTGGAAGGACCTCGAAAGGAGATAGACCCTCGGTGTCCACCATCACATCATCCTCAGCATTAATCTGAAGAGGTGGATAGTTTCCACCAATGATCCTAAGTGTCGAAGGCACGACACTTAGATCAACCCCAATTTCCTCGAGGTCCCCAATATCCACCACAAAACCCTCCTTGAGAGGACGTTCAGTAAGGAAGTCGGTGAATTCCTTCTTCAAGGCCGCCCAGGGGTCCTCATTCTCACCAACAGCATGGTGATAGGCTCGCAGATTCTCGACAAAGGCATACACAAAGCCGAAGTCGGAAGACTCCGCTCGAATAGCCGCAACGGCCTCAGCAGTATAGCAGTCGGTGTGTACAGCCTTTAGATCAACAAGTTCGGTCCGGGTGGCTTGGATCTCTTTTTCTAGCTCAGCAATCTTTCCCCGGGCAACCCTGCTCTCCTCCAACTGTGCCCGGACACTTGCCAGCTCAACCCGGAGACCATCAGCCTCAGCCCGGGCCCTCTCAGCACTTGCAATCGCCAATTGCTCGGCGTCCAGAGAAGCCTTAGCTTTGGCCTCAAATGTGGCAACTCTTTTCTTCATCTCGTCCCTCTCCTTCCTTAGGCTATCATTCAACACCGCGTATGACTTCTCCAACGTCACAGCCTGCTCGATAGCGGGTTGAGCGGTGATAAGAGCACCACTCGAGTGATGCATGGCTGTGCGGATGTTATCAGTCAACGACTGATGATGGATGATGGCGTCTTGGGGTTGGGTCCAGTGACGGACAGCAGACTCAATAGCTCCTCGAACCGGGTCCTTGAGCTCATTAAGAGACTTTGGAGGACGGGCAAGTGCAAACTGGTGGACCAGCGGGCTACGATGCTGATAACGTGTAGGGTCATACCTGCTTAAAGGGCCATACAAGAAATGTTAGAAGTATGAACATGTTAGAAGTATGAACATGTTAGAAGTATAAGGCTCATACCCAGCTGCCCGCTCCTGGTCCCATCCCAGGTATGTGATGTCAGTTAACTGATCGATCGAGCGGATAGATGCCGGGGCAGTCGGGGTGCCAGTGGAAACGGGAGGAGTAGACTCCAGAACCTCAACCCGACCTAATCCTCCCGAACTTGGAGGCCTTGAAACCCTCGCCCTCTTGGCAGCCTCACTTTCACGCTCAACGTGTGAACCGTCACCCCGTTGTAATCGGCGACCGCCGCCGCTCGGGGAGTCACCCGGAGTTTATCGAGCTTCGGTGCGGGGGGCTCGAGAGGGGGCAGTGGATCGTGTGCTCGGCCCAGTTCCAGCAGTCTTCTTGGTAGTCTTAGCAGCAATTTGAGCTGCTAACACCACGGATGGGGGATCCCTCTTGGTACGTGCCATTCCAAACTTCTGGTTAAAGGTCTTGAAGGATGGAGGAATGGCGATGGTAACTTCTGCAGCAATAAGCATAAAAAGAGTTAGAAATTTTGCATGAAATCTCAATCTCAAAAGTACAAGACAACCTTACCTGCGGGATGGGCAACCTGAGCTCGTAGGTGGTGAGGGGTTCTGATCAGCCCCGAAGCAATGCGGCAACTGGGCTTGTTTAGATAGTCAAAAGTTCTATCCTTCTTGTTCCAGCGACAAACAAGAATACAGGTGAACTTGAATTCTTCAGACAAGCTCGTTTTCTTCCAGCGCTGAGGGATCAAGCCTGCAATACAAAAGAACAAAGACATCAGGCACAATATCAAAAAATAATGTTCAAAACATGCAAACATGTCCTACGCTGCAACTCGCCAAACTCAGTAGGGGTCATAATACGTCCCCTAAGACCCTCATTGTTGTCAGGAGCCCGCCAATCACCGCCGATAAAAAAGAATTGTTCCTTCCAGTCTCTCACTTTGTTGGGCAGACCCTCAAGGATCTTCATGTCACTCCTAGCCTTCAGGTAATAGTAACCCTGGCCCTCCTCGGAGCATTTGCTTAGGCAAAGGGTATAATTTATCTCCTGGGGGGTCAGGCGATCCTTGTACTTCTCCAAAGCAAAGACAGTACATATGGATATCAAGTATGTCCAAGCATTGGGCGTCAGTTGGGTGATCGCCAGACCCGTCGTCTCCAAGAAGTGGCCGATAAGAGGATGGAGTGGCAAAGTTACACCGGCAGCCAAAGTGTGAATGTTTATGGCTGTCAGACCCTCCGGGGGGCAGTCAGTTCTTTCTTTCTCTCGAGGAGCGTACATCGTCACATCGAAAGGGATGTGATACTCTCTACGGATACTGTCAAGGTCATCCTCGTCAATAACACTAACTACAGTGTTCGCCTTGTAAGGGGTACGATCGCCTCTCTCAAGTTCCCGGTATTGCCGAGGAGGAGTCGGAAAATTGGCAGCGTACCGATCATAGTACGCTCTCCAGTAGAATTCTTGAGCGACACCTTCCGGGATAGACCTCTCGGACATGTGAGGTTGTGGGAAGCCAACAGACTCGAACCACTCAGTAATAGAGTCGTCGCTATCATCACTACTAGAGAGCGTCTCTACATCCTCCGTATCATCCCCCTCTGGCGAGCAATGGGCTGCTCGATTTCTTGCTCGCCCAGCTGCTCGCCGATGTGCTCGCAGGGGTGCTCACCGGCCTCCTCGTTGGCTTGCTCGCCTCCTTTCTCCAAAAATCGATTTACCTCCTCAACCGCGGAATTAGACCCCGTCAGATGGACCGAGGACAAGCCCGCGATCGGGCCACTTTCCTCTATGTTCTCCACCATGGGCCGTTTGCCCGGATTCCAGTGAGAAATCGTCCGGCTCGAGGATGACGACATGGATTCGGGAAGAAAGAGGAAAAAACAAGGTTGATCCTAGGGTGTGATTAACTAAGGATGGTGGGCGTCGTCAACAAGATTCCAATCAGAAATTCCGGCAAAGAATCCGGCAAACAAGTACATAAAATAGACATGCAAAAATTAAAAGAAAATAAAGGTAATGTAAAGAAAAGACGAAAGGAATTGAGGAATTACCTGGGATGTTGAGTTGCAAAACCGGTCGCGGGGAGTGGTGAAGATTCCTAAAAGTCGTCGGAAAGAGCTCGAAGATGAGATCGCCGGGAATTCTAGAAGAGAAATGGTGAATGAAGAAGAAGATGAATAGTGCTTAGAAAACCCCTATTTATATGTTCGGGTCAAAGTGAAAGAGGGAAAAGAATTTCAGGGACCAAGTTGCAAAACATTTGAAAAGTCTCTGAAAAGGCACGCCTATTCGTGCGACTGATTGGCGCACGAAACGAGGAGGCGCCTCGTTTCCCGAAGCGTCGCCTCAATTGCCGAAGAGAGAGAAAGCGAGCAGGAGGGCGAGCACCAAGACGAGCACCATGTTCCTCGCTAAGTTGATCGCCCAGATGCTCGTCTACGTGATAAAGATCAATTCCAGTATATACTCTGATGTCAAATCAAAGCATATACTGAGGGGCAAATGTTGATAAAAGGATCTAAGCTTGAAGATTAGATAATAACCAAAGTATAAATAAGCAAGAATGTATAAGCTGCTCGCCTACGTGCTCGCCAGGATGCTCGCCCACATGCTCGCCCGAGCCTAGATGTGTCAAAGCAACAAGCCTACGTGGCCATTCCCCAGTTGCTCGCACCAATGCTCGCTGTGCTGCTCGCCATATTGGTCGCCCGAGGCTCTGAGTATGACAAAGCAATAAGCTTATGAAGCCAGGACTAGGTTGTTCGCCTTGGTGCTCGCCCACCTGCTCGCCCCCGTAGTCGCCCTCAGCCTGGATATGACAAGGCAGCAAGCCAAGAGGATAAGCCCATGCTGCTCGCCACAATGCTCGCCCCCTTGCTCGCCACATTGCCCGTCCCTCCTTCGAGGGAAAGAAGACACAAGATGTCTAAAGAACCTGTATGAAGGGTCCGGGTCATTTAAGGCTAGAGTTAGTGGAGCAAAACTTTGAGGGGGTGACAAGTGGAGGACACTTGTCACCCCCAGAAACCATATGGCTTAAAAAGATGCCACCTCACTAAATAGAGGGTATAAATACTTGTAATAAACACATTTGTAAGGATCTAAAATCCAAATACAAAGAGCTCACTTATAAAATTTCTCTCTCTATAATTCTCTCTATATTTCACTTAATAATTCTAGTGATCATCTTTTAATTATTGTTTGAGTGATTTCCATAGACCAATTAGCCACATAACATTACAATTAGTAAAATCATTCAACAGTGCATGTATGGATCGTACACAAAATGTGCATGTACGAATCGTGCACAAAAAGTGCATGTACGAATTGTGCACAAAATATGCATGTAATATTTTTTACACTTTATTCATCAATAAAAGAATACACATTTTTATGTAAAAATAAAAATAATAAAAATGAATATTATATATTTTTTATATTTACAGACCGTGCAAATACACGGGTGATATACTAGTTGTATAAAATTATATCCGAAGATGCATATCTATTGTAATTTAATTGAATACTAAAATTTTATTTATATGATATCTAAAAAATTAAAATAGTATACAAACTAAATTTATTTTGTTATTCAAATAAAATTTAAAATTATGATTTGTATAATTTTTGTAGAACTAAATGGATAATTTTAATTCAATATGTTAAAATTAATTTATTTACACAAATATTTTATTCAATAATCATGTAATCTATTTTCAATATAAATATTTCATCACATGACAAAAGTTACTACTAAATTAATAAAAAATTATTGTAATAAACCTACCTTTTGTGTGTCTATTTTAAAAGATAATCACAATAGTTTTTTAAGATAATCAATTAAAATAGTTCATTTTATCAATAGGTATATCCGTACATGACACATTATTTTTCTTTGCTATAAATCAAAATCATAACCACCACAAAAGGGGAACCATCTAGAACTATAATCCAAAATTCATTGCACCTAGAACTACAACATTAACAAGAGGGAACCATCATCCCACTACAACAGAGAATAATATTTTTTTCTTTGTGTTTCAAATTAAAGATCTCATAGTCTTTGGGTAATAGAGTTATAGCCACCTGAGTTAGTTCTCGCTTTAGAAAATTTAAATTTAAATAATATTTAAATTATTTTGAGAAGTATTTCATCCGTCTAATAATAGTTTGTACATTTTTCATATTTGAACGTCTTATATAAATTTGCACACTACTGAAAAATGTAACATCATTTACTTGCACACTCACATAATTACACACATATTTACTCACATATCATTACTTTATTTAAATTTTTTTTTTTTTAAATGTGAAAATTTCAAGGGTACAAATTCTCTTGGGATAGATGGAATAAAATCATTTTAGGATAGTGATACAAATTTCATTAATTAAAATAAAATTAAAACAGTAATTTTTTTTACAAGTGTTACAAATGTGAATAGTTAGCAAGCAAATCAGCTTAAATGCACTGATATGTGGAGTAATGAATATGACAAGTCTATATTTCACCTTACACTCAAGACTGGACCAAATATTCCTTAAATGCTAGTTTATCAAAATATAAATAAAAAAATTCTTAAATAAAGAGTTAGAGCGTCTCGAACCCTGCGTTGTGCGCCAGGGTGGAGACGCAATTCTACTCCAATGCAGCGCTATCTTTAGCGCCAGATAAATGCAAATGAATAGTGTTGCGGTGTTCACAACGTTGGGTTTTTTTTTTATAATTTTATTTAAGTTTATAATTTATATAATTTTAGGTTTAAATTGTAATACTTTTAAGTTTAAATTGTGATACTTTTAAATTAAAATTGTGATACTTTTATTTAACAATTAAATTAAAATATTTTTAGTAATTAATTAATTGTAATATTCTTAAATTGAACAATTAAATTGTAATATTTTGTTGAATAATTAAATGTAATGTTTGTTTAAATCATAAATAATATATTACAATAATTTAATATATAATTAAAATACTACAACATACATTACAATGCATAAAATACATTACACATAATAATTAAACATCCTAATAATTTAAATACTTGAAATTAAGCATCCTAGTAATTTAAATACTTGAATTGAAAATACTCTAATAATTAAATATCCACCATACATATAAAATTATGTAATTATTAAATTCAAATAAATATAAAAAAATATAATAAAAAATAAGAAAATATATGTAGCGCATAATGTAGCGCGAACTGTTGAAGATGAATTACAGATTTTGCGCTAGAGTAGCGCAGAGTTCGTGCTACTCTATTTTGAACCATTGGAGATGCCCTTAGTAACTTATTTCAACTTTATAATTCATGATTGAAAAACAAAATAAAACCCTGAATTTCAGAGGGAGAGTTTTAGATCAAAATATTTGAAAAATCCTTTTCATTCACTCATTTATTTTTGTCATCGTATCAACTAACATATTAAGTCATTAATAATACTTATTCTATATTTATATTCAAACTGCAGTCTAAAAAACACAAATCACACACTTTGTTTGAATCATTTTTATCATGAGTGACTAATCGAAACAAAACATTAACCACAACACAACAATTATAAGAGAGCTTGGTTTACCAACACTCAATCCCTATACAAAAAAAAAAAAAAACCAACAACTAAACAAGTAAAATTACAAACAAATTCAAGATCAACCCTTTAACCCTAATGGAGCTTGATTGTTCGACTCTGGCATTATCAACAAATGGACCACACATAAGGAGCTTATATCATTTGTTCTGGTGTTGTAGTACACACTATAGAAGAAATCACGCGTCCTATAAGCCTTAGTAGTGAAGTTGAGGTTGACTGTCTGGAATATGGAGTTAGAATTATGAGTACGCTGTTATGAGCCTGATCACAACAAAAGCCACAACAACCAACGACTGTTTACCGATATCCTATGCATGCCCTAACGAAAATGTCAATCTGTAAGACTGGTTGGCTTTGGTTTCCACCATCTGTGAGATTAGTGTCTTACTTTCCTGAAAGCAACTCCCTGGCTAATTTAACTTGATTATTAGCTTTTTGTAACAACAACCACGTATACTTGTATATGCATAAAAAGGGAAAAATTATAAAATGGTTCACAAAATTGACACTAATTATAAATATATTCACTTTTTAAAACCAATATGTAAGTGACCCTAAAAAGAAGCAATCAAATTCTTTTCTTTTAGGATTGTTTTGTTTAATAGATTAAGGTGGATTAAATTCCTAATCCTAAATAAAATTGTGTTTGGTTTCTTGGATTTGAGCCCAGGATTAAATTCTGGCCCGATATTTGAATTTAACTTAATCCTACAAAAAAGAGATAAATTGATCCCAACTATTACATCAGATTAATTTTAAGAAAACAATTATAAATACCAAACACATACAATTTTAAAAATAGAATTACAATCAATACAATCAATTGAAATTCTATTATACTCAATTTATCGTATCTAGAAAACCAACACACCTCCTTAAAGAATTATTAAGGGGCAGCGCAAAATTTTTGAAAAGTTATGAACATATCACACATTTTTCACAGGGGTTGCATAAATACTACGATCTCTAGATTGGGCCGAATTGCATTTAAATAAGAAGACGTGAATTGGCTCAATAGATAGCGGGCCATATGAATGTGCCCAGTTAATTTTTAATGGGCCATATGGGGGCCTGATCTATTATGAGAAACGGACTCCAGATTGCGATTCTTAATTTGCAAGGCGAAACTGATCGGGATCCGATTTTCAGAGCGGTCGAAGGAAAATTAAAGCAATCGATATCGTCGGAAGCGGGAGGCCATGGCCGCCGCTCTGAAAGAGCTTCAGCGTGATCTAGAGAACAAAGCCAACGATCTCAACAAACTTCAGAAAGGTATTCTGAAACCTACTCCAATTCTTTGTTACTGTTAAAACCTCACACACGTAGATACACTTTATTTGTTTGTTGAAATGAATTATTCGCGTATAACGTTACAGATATCTCGAAGAATCACCAAGTGAGGAAGAAGTATACCATCCAGCTCGGCGAAAACGAGCTTGTCCTCAAAGTAGGTTACTTTGTACTCGCCTCCCCGCTTATATTTTCCTAATATTACTTTCACACCAAAAAAAAGCAAAAATTAATAAAATATAATATTTTTAATAAATTCTCAATCAGTAAATCTCAAATATATATATTTTTTAATATGGGACGGAGGGTTTATGACTTTGCATTTCTGAAAGCGTTTTCTATGAGTTTGTTATGATTCTCGTTGATGGTTTGCTTTCCTTTTTTTTTTTTTTTTTCAAGGAATTGGATTTGTTGAATGAGGATGCAAATGTGTACAAGCTTATCGGTCCAGTGCTTGTGAAACAGGATTTGGCTGAGGCCAATGCAAATGTTCGAAAGCGTATTGATTACATCTCGGCGGAATTGTATGCTCTTCTTAGTCTATTGACGTTTGATTTGATTGTAGGAAAAGTCTTACAATTTTGAATGAACTTTATGTGCTGTTTATTTTGATATGATATGCATGTTTGACGCTTGCACTAACCACTTATGATTAAGTTGATTATCATTTAGATGCACCTTTTTCTGTCTCTATATGCTCAAGTTTGGGATTTGTACTAGCTAAGGTGGTAATTACAGAATTAATGGTGGAATACTGCTGAACTGGATTTTACAATATGCACAAATTTGTGAAAGATCAAAGTAGTATTAGCTCTGTTATATATGTGATGATTGGATTCTGAGAATTGGGTTTAAAATTTTGATACAAGCAGATTTTTCTATATCATTCTCAATTATATATAGGAGAATGACACGCATGTCTTTTTCTTATTTAAATGGTATGCATTGATGGGTAAAGATTATCTGTACGAATAATTTTGAATTTTTGAGAGTGGGATAGCAATCATAGCATGATTTAGTGTACTGGAGGGCTAATTGGCCTGTTTATTATAAAGCTGGGAGTTGGAAATTCTACCCTTCTTTGCATCAAAATGTACAGAAGTTGATAACTTATTTAGTTGATTGGTGTGTTTGCCCCAGATTTCTTGTCAATGATTTTGTAATTATCTAACATTGAAGTTTCCAAATATGTTCCGTTGTCCGATTTATAAGTTAATAACCTTTCAGTTACTTTAAGCTATTCCGTTCATTTACAAAGTCACCTGTTAGACATCTTTTTCTTTTCTGGTTACCTTGCTTTTATGGGGTATTGATATCTTGTTCTTGAACCAGGAAGCGCCTAGATGCTACTCTTCAAGATTTAGAAGAAAAGCAGAACAGCAAGAAAGAAGCGGTTTGTAACAGTTCCAATTTTGCCCTTGACGTAGAGTTCTATGTGTTATTGTTAGGTGTTATTTTTATAGAACTTAGTATGATCATCATCACCAGCATTATGATTGATTTGTTCATTTTCTCATTTGGGATGTGACTGAACTCGCTGTTTTATTTGGACTTGATTAAAAAGTAATATACTTAATTTAAAGCTCAGCGCAAGATTCAATGATACTCATAAATGTTTTAAAATTCCCTGTGATGTCTGATCGCGCGCGTCACAGTTGTCATGACTTGCAGCGTCCAAAGATGCCTGAATACACTGTAAACCCATGTGGCGTAGATAACTGGTTGTACTCAATTTAATGTACTCAACAAAACTTATCTATTTAAAATAACTGAATCCATTTGTTTCTTTTCATTCCTCAGTTTTTTATGTCTAAATTTCCTTAGTTATAACCATGATTGCTTAAAGCCTTTTTCCCCCTACAATTCTGCAGATTTTCAAGGTACAACAAAGAATGCAGTCTCTGCAGGCTGGAAAAGGCAAGGCCTAGTATGCCTGATTAGAAGTACAAATGCTCTATCTATGTTGGAATTTCTGTGTGTACCATTACATTTGTCATTGTGTATTATTTACAAGAACTTTGGGCAATGATTTCCCAATTTTATATCTTTGTCCATGTAATTTTGAGGATAAGCAACGTTGTTGGTTAATTATATTATTCTCGTGTGGAATTCTTCATGTGCTCTTTTAACACTATTGCATTAGCCTCTATGTTACAAATATGTTAAGTAGTACCCAGTTCTCCAATTACATAATGTCTTTGTATATGATGGTTACTGATCCTTTCCTAACGTGTCTTCCACGGGTCCTTTATTGTTTTCGAAATGATTTTCCATGGGGGAAGAATCATCCTACTTTTAGTTTGAAAAGGACTGGATAAGCAGTATTGCAGAATATAAGGAAGCTTTGAGATGAAGTTGCTTAGTGATAGAAGGAATAACATTCCATAAGATGATCTTCTTATCAAATGCTCTTTAGATAAGAAAGAACATAATGATCACTAGCAGCAATAGTTGAATGCATTTTAAAAGGCGTGATCACATATTAAAGGGATAAATGTTGGCCATAGAAATTCACAGATTCGGCATCGAAGGAACAGTCTGGAGGAATTGTGATTGTGGCATTTAGTGTAAGTTATAATCTTTCCTTTGCCAACCTAATATTCTTTTGAAAGTAGAAGAAAGGCATTTGAAGCCTGCTGTGTATTTGTTCTGCTACTCATGAATATTCATACTGAGAGTGGGGCGGGGTGTGCTGCGTGCAGCGTACTTACATTTACAGGTGGAAGAATCGTGAGAGGATAACGAGATTTCGTACTCAGATTGTGATCGTTATGTTGCTGAAACATAGATGACCATCTGATGTTCTGGGTGGTATGCTATTGCTATTGTTAACAATAATTGCTGAAAGATGGCAGGCAACATATATTTCTGTTGGCCACATATGTTTTCCAGGCTGTATATATCATGCAAAGGAACTGTTTTTTTCGATTTATTTAATTTTTTGACTGACTTTCTGCATTCCTTGTGGACTGCATAACTAAAGATGGCAAAGCAAAACTTCCAAGTCTTTCTTTTACTTGATGATGAAGTCCATGAGTACTTTCGAACTAACGAAAAGAAGAGGAAAAAACTTTAAGAGAAGTAGCCATTGCTAGATTTGCGCACTCGAAAAATTATCTCTCTGCGTATGCTCAGTTAATAATAATAATTGTGGTAGAACTTCTAGTGAACCAGGTTCACGGAAGTTTTGTGGAGAATCCAGTTATATACCTTTTAGCTTATTATGTAATACTCCCTCCATTCAGTTTTTATTTTTTTGAAATAAATGCATTAGAAGCTGTTGTGAGGTCCATTTCTGTTAGTTAATATGTTAATGAAAAATATGAATGTTTATGAGTATCATAAACTATTACACTTTTATAACTGAAAACCAAAATACTCCATAATACCATTTGATATATTACTTAAAAAGAGAAATTGCTCATTTATATTCGATAGAGGAAATATATTTCAGTGACTTTAATATAAATGTGATACCCCGTACGCAAAAATGTATTACTTAATATGTTAAAAGATATTAAGTTTAAAAAAAGAATTCATGTTTATATGGTTCAAAAGAGATCTACTCTATAATTATTGCTCCCTTTGCCACAATTTTGACAAGTATAGTAATTTGTGTAAAATTATTGGTTGAAAGTGTTAAAAAATAATAAAATAATGGGAGAGTGTAAGATTACTGTGTTTTAATTTTAAGTTAGTGGTAAGTGTTGGTTGTTGGCACAAGAGAGTGTCTATGCACACCGGTTGAACCTTTTTACTTAAGACATCAAAATGAAAAGTTCAAGACTTAGTCGAGCGTTATCGAAACTAGATCCTCATAGCGAGCCGCTTTGAGTGAGCAAAGCGCTATAGTAGAATCGAAATCCAATGTGCTACAATGCTGAACCAAGGAAGCTCCGTTGCACGTATCTAAAGAAGGAGCCAACTGAGTTTTGAACGAATTAATTCCTTGAAAATGATTCAATATATAGATAGAAAGTCCTATGATGAAAAATTATCCCATTAGATTTGGAGAGAGATGTGACCGGATATATAATAGATGGAGCAAATGCAAGTTTTTTCTTTCAATAGCTGGCCAAATGACTACAAGATCATTAGTCAACTCTTTACCTCAATACATCATTTTGAACCTCATATAGAAGAGTTTTTCAACCAAATTTCACAGTTGAAGCACGTAAAAGAAAATTTAGGGGACGTTTGTTTCAAATTCTTCAATGGTAATGGGAATGAAATTTCATTTTCCTTCTTTACCCTTATCTATGTTGAATGAGAGTTTATGTTTATGGTGGTTACATCCTTAATGTTGTGCTCCAATTTTTAAAAAATTGACAAAAAATTAATATTGTTGGTTGTAGTATGGGGGATTGATTAAGGAGGATGATTATAAGGTGAGATGTAGGTAATCAAATGGGGGTAATGATTACCTTATTTAGGAGAAAAAACAATGTTATGTGCCTCATTTATTCTCTCTGTATGTAATAATTACTATGTGTATATCTCAGATCCATTACCATTAAAGAATTATTTTACCAAGCGCCCCTTAGCCTCTCTCTGTTAATAATGGAAGCAATTGTCCCTATCATCGTAAACAAAGGGACGTGACGTTTCCACTCATAAGAACTTATAATGTTGTATTAAAATAGAAACAATATTAAGGAATGTGGGCTTTTTTTTTTTTAATTATTGTATTTTTCAGCTTTATTTACGCAAATAAGGTGAAATGTATTGGCTTTATGAATTTAAGCAAAGTCGTGAATGACATTCACGTTTTTATAAAAAATGTGATTTGTGTTCATGTTTTTTAGAAGGTGTTACAGCTTCCGTTAGTGGCCTTAGGCCTACAACCTCGGGAGTCACGGTTGGCCATTTATGAGTGCTGTTAGTGGGTTGAATGAGTCAACAATTTTGGATGAATAATTTATTCACAATTCCTGAAAATGTTCACTGCAATCTTAAACCATAATTTAACAAAAAATTAAATCTTCATTGCAGTGCTTACTAGAAGTACAATTTAGTTGATTTAAAAAAAAAAAACTGATTTTATTAAGTTTAACTTTTTTAAAAAATAATTCAAAATTTTAATATTTTTGTAAGATTTTCTTGGATTTAAATACCTTTTTAATTTTTCTTTTAAACTTATTTTTTTATTTTACTTAATTTATTTAATATATACTTCAATACTCTAATTTTTTTATATTTATGAAGTTTTTATTTTTTAAAATGATATTTTAATTTATATATTTATAAAATTTTGTTATTTTTTAATATTTTAAAAATATATTTAATTTTTATAATTTTTTTACAAATAAAGAAAGAGTCAAAGATTTTTTTAAATATGTTTTTGGAGTTGAGAAAAAAGTGCAAATGTATTATTTTTTGTTTCGATGGAGTAATGATATTAAAAAAATTAATAAAATATATTTAGTAATATATATATATATATTAATTTTTTAACTTTATTAGAATATATTTAATAAATTTTTATATTATATAAAGACGAAGTTTTGAAATCAATCAGAATGCTCGATTTTGAAATTCAGTTCTTCCCATTAACTCTGACAAAAAAAATTAATATTGAACTTATAATCTTGATCCTATATTTTAATATTATATATATCTTATATAAATCTCATAAATATATTCATAGTATCAAATTCTATATCTAATTTTTAATCTCAATCGTTTATCTTAATTTCTATATTTCTATAAGTTTCAACTCTATAAAAATTACTCCCTCCGTATTTCTATAAGTTGCTCGTTGCTTTTGGGCACACGAATTAAGTTAAAAGTGAAAAAGTATAAGTGATGTGATGAAAAAAGTGAAAAAGTATAAGTGATGTGATAGAAAAAGTGAAAAAATATAAGTGATGTGATGGAGAAAAGTGAAAAAGTAATGAAAATAGTGTAAATAGTATTGAAAATAATAATAAAGAAGTGAATAGTAGTTTCCAAAAAAGGTAAAAAAGCAATGAGCAACTTATAGAAAGATGGACGAAAATGACAACATGAGCAACTTATAGAAAGACGGAGGGAGTATTAGTCTTATCTTTTAATCTTATTTCTGCGTGCGTCTCTCTCTTCTTCTTATTTCTTTTTTGATGTTATCATTTATAGTATTCTGATATTCGGATTGTTTATTTTTCTTTTTATAACTTTGAATGGGAAACACAATATTTAAAAAAAGAAACCTATTAAATAAATTAAGTAAAATAAAAAAATAAGTTTAAAAGAAAATTTTAAAAGGTATTTAAATCCAAGAAAATCTTACAAAAATATTAAAATTTTGAATTATTTTTAAAAAAAGTTAAACTTAATAAAATCAGTTTTTTTTTTTAAATCAACTAAATTTTACTTCTAGTAAGCACTGCAATGAAGATTTAATTTTTTGTTAAATTATGATTTAAGATTGCAGTAAATATTTTCAGGGATTGTGAATAAATTATTCATCCAAAATTGTTGACTCATTCAACCCACTAACAGCACTCATAAATGGCCAACCGTGACTCCCGAGGTTGCAGGCCACTAACGGAAGCTGTAACACCGTCTGGAAAACGTGAACACAAATCACGTTTTTTATAAAAACGTGAATGTCGTTCACGACTTTGCTTAAATTCATAAAGCCAATACATTTCACCTTATTTGAGTAAATAAAGCTGAAAAATACAATAATTAAAAAAAAACCCAAGGAATGTGGGGTAATAATTTTTCCAAAGAAGAAACATAAAATTAAAGAGACACTCAAAAAGAAAAAAAATGTAAAGCTTAAATGGTTCGAGGGATTCTTTAAATATATTTTTTAAAGGATGTGTGATTTTAAATAGTCAAAATATTACTCCCCATCCCATAATTGTTTACACACTTTTTTTTCTGTTCGCCTTACAATTGTTTTTACATCCTTAAAATGGAAAATACTATTTTAACTTTATCTTCACAATATTCACATATTCACACAAAATATCATTAATTACTTTAACATCTAATCCAACTAATTTAATTATTTATAATATAACTTATATATTACTTTTTATGTCCCAGAAGACATTGCAGTGTTTTAGGGCACACAGTTTAAGAAAAAGCTATAAAAATATTTTTTTTTATGAATATTAGTATATTTGTATTGTGAGAGTGAAATTTAATAAATATTTTTCACTTTTGAATATGCAAACTTTTTATGGGACAAATAAAAATAGAAAAAATGCAATGTTTTTTTAGATGGAGGTTAAGTTAAAAATTCGTTTGGGACGAAAGAAGTATTAATTGATTCAAAGTGATTTGATATTTCATTGATCTAGTGGAAGCTTTCATAACAATGTAATACTAGGTTGATTCCCGTATTGGACTAATAGTACGTCATAAAGCTAGAGTAAAATTGTAATTGGCCAGAGCCTGAGTGATATTTTTGGGTGGTGATTACTTAGTGACTGTTAGGAGATATAAATTTTGTAAGTAAAATTTATATAATATTATTTGATAGCGTGTAATAGAAAAATTACATAAAATTAATATTAAAAAAATAATTTTATTTGGTAGGATTGATGGGATGTAATATGTATATATAAGAACAAAAATTACTATTCAAGTCATACAAAGATTGTAAGACTGAGAAGGTGAGATAACTTATTAAATTGTGGATAGTGAAATGGTGTAATGTGATCTCTTCTTTTACAGGGTCAGTCGTCATTATAAAATTTGTATTCCCTACCAAGCAAGATAAGTTAATACAAAAATTCATATTATATCCCTTATACCCCTACTATGAAATACTCCCTCCGTTCTAGGATTTATTTTACATGTTGACTTGCACACATATTAAAATAAAATATGTGAGTATAAAGTTAAATAATAAAATATAAAAAATATATCTTACTGACTTTTGTAAATGTGAGTTGTTTCCTTTTTTGGGGTGTGAAAAAATAGTTGATATGTTCATATAGAGAAAATGTAAAAATTATCTTGGGACTGATGGAGTATTATTGAAGGCCTCATATGCAATTAGTTTGCGTTGCACTCATTCAATAGTTGAAGTTATTTATCTTGAAAATTGTAGATTGAATATATTGAAAAGTGTTGACTACTTATACTAAAAAGTTTATATTATTGTCAATTTTCAGTTTAATTAACTCCCATTTTCAGTGTAAATAATTTTAACTTTTGAGTAAATGTATCGTGCACTGGGTGCATATGAATCGAATAATTAATACTCCCTAACTTCCAATTGTTTTTGGACACAACTATTAGAGGAGATATAAAATATAAATATAGTACGTCTGTACGTGTGATGTAATGAAGGTAGAAGAAAATATATAAGTATATTAAGTTTGTAATATATTTAAATAAGTGGTAATTGTGTAAATAAAAATAAAGTATATGAATATAATATCATATCTTATAAAGAAAAATGAAATGAGTAATAAATAGTGATCCAAACGAAAAAGCAAAATGGAAAGTTTATATAAGGGGAGTCAGGGGTAAAACTTTAGCATAATATCCTAACTCTTTTAACAGTATAATTAATACTTTCTTAAATCTATCAATTTTTTAATAAAATAATTAATATCATTTTATTAATACATATTAATGAAAATATAAAATTAATTTCCTTTGTCCCGCTGTAATTTTTCTTTATTTCATTTTTTGAGAAACACCTCCTAAATTATATGCCTACAGTCTAGTACTCTACTCACATTTTTTTGACACGCAACACTCCACTTTCCTACACTTTCCTCAAACCTAGTGTTTTAACTATGCTCTTCACACCATTTATGTGTGCGAATACAATATAAGGGATGTTTGGTTGGACACTTTTATAGCTGAGTAATGGTAATCAAAGTCATAGTGTGTGTTTGAAATTACTCTATTATGACTTTGATTTCCAAAAACTAAGTAATTAACCATAGTTCAGTTATATGAGGACTATGACTTTCATTCCATACCCTTTCCATTCCTATATCATTTTCATTCCTTACAATTATACCAAACGCCCCCTAAAATTTATAATGGAACCAAGAAAAATGGTGTACAAAAAATTGTCACTCAAATAAAAAATTACTACGTCTCTTTTGTGATTACTTTCACACTTAGTCACTTTTACACATTAATTTCAATATTACTTTGGCACCAAAAAAATATACTCACATTTATAAAAATTAATAAAATATTTTTTATAAAGATTACTAATATTATTTATTTTTAATATATATATTATTTCATATGTAAAATAAATTATGGGACGAAGAAAATACAAAGCTATTAAGCCAGTTAATAAAACAAATAATTGAAGCATAGAAGGTGGGGTTGGGTGTCCGCTAGACAATCATTTGAATACTGCAAGTAAGAGGGAATATTTGACATTACACCACCACTTACTTTCAGGCTAAAAGATTTTTAGCGTCCTCAACTACTTCCTCTATTTATCGATCTTTTTTCCATTTATAAAATAATACGAGATTTAATAAAAAATAGTATTATATTAAAATAATAAATAAAATAAAGAAAAAATAGAGATATTGTGAGCCCAAACTTTTATTTGAGAGTGTGAGTTATTTCCCAATATAAGAAAATTAGAAAAAGTTTTGTAAAAAAAAGTGAAATAATTTAATGGACAAAAGAAGTAATTAATATATACACTCTAATATGACGTTATTGTCACTAGTACAGAAACAAGCTTGGAGAGCTCACGAAATTTCACTTAGAAAGCGGTTATTTGAGCTCTCAAAGCGAAAGCTATGCAAGCTAGGTTGCACTTAGAAAGCGGTTAAAGAACCGCTCTAAAATCGCACTTAGAAAGCGGTTATGAACCGCTCTCTAAGTAACCACTTAGAGAGCGGTTAAGAACCGCTCTGCAAGTGCTTCTTTTTAAAAAAAAAAAATCTATTTATAAAAAATTAAAAATACCAATAATACAACTAATAAATAAAATATTCATCAATAAATCAAAATATACATCAATACGTCAATAAATCAAAATATACATCAATTTAATTATACAGATCTAAATTCTCACCAAAACATAAATAAAAAATATTCGATCTGATGGTGATTCAAATATCCGATCTTCGATCCGAGATCTAAAAAAATATCAAATATCCTATCTGATTCAAATATCAAACATAAAAAATTATATATGAAAAACTATACATATATAATAAAAAATAAAATTAATTGATCCAAGTTACATTTGAAGAACAGTGCTAAAAATCTGAAAATTTAATTAACCCAAGTTATTTTTGAAGAAGAAAACAAAAGCAAAAGTATTACCCTGGAAAAAAAACTCTATCAAAAGTATTCCGCCATTTTCTATCCATCATCGGTGCTTAGGCTGACTTGATCTGTTTCCTCCATTTTCTCTCTTTTGTTGCGACGAAAATGAGGGGAATCCGAAAACGCCGGATTTCGAGGAGCCTCGAAGTGAACAAACCGGAACGTTGAGAATCGAAACGCCACGGCCTGGGACTGCAAATTCCGGAGCTCTTCTCATCGGGATCCGGCCGACTCGAGTCGGTGCCGTTATCGGAATCCTTCAGCGGCCTTCAGGGGCGAACCTTCAGCGGCGGACTTCTCCGGCCTTCAGCGACGGAATTCAACGCAGGTCTTCAGTGGCGGACTTCAGCGCCGGCCTTCAACACTGACCTTCATCGGCAAAGAGCGTGGCCTTCAGAAGTAACTATGTGCGGCGGCCTTCAGGATGAGGGAAGGGTTTTTGTTAATTAAATAGGATACGAAATGAAAAAAGGGCTAGGTTAAAAAGAGTGTAATTGAGCTTCATAGCTGAAAGCCCATAGCGGTCTACAGCGGTTTTAAACCGCTTTCCTATATTTTTTTAATTTTTTTTTAATATTTTTTATTTAAAGCGGTTTTAAACCGCTATGCAAGTATATTTTAATTTTTTTTTTCCGTATATGATTGGAGAGCTCATTTGTAAATGAGCTCTCTAAGTAACAACTTGGAGAGCTCATTTACAAATGAGCTCTCTAAGTAGAGCTATGCAAGCTCTAAATTGTAATAGTGTGTGGCGGTAGCCTCCTTCCATCAATTATTATTACAACCATTTTCATTTGCATGTGCTCTCTGTTTTAATTAGACGTTAAGATGAGATTTTTTTTTTTTTTTTTAATGAGAGAAAATTTTAAATTTGGAGGATGATAGAGAAGAATGAATATGGAGTTGGTGTGATGATTAATTAAAAAATAATTAATGATCAAATCTATTCATGAATCATGATCATGTTTCTTACAATTTTTTTTTTTTTAAATAAGTCAAACATGCATTACCCAGTTTTGATTGTCTATACATTCTCCAAAGAAATATATTCTTTTTAATATTTATGAACATCCCCACTTATTCGGTTATCATTTCATTTTAAAGCATTAGTAATGTAACTATAATTTTTGATAATTTACTTTTCATAATTCTCATTATTATTTGTATTGAAGCATTTGAATCAAGACTCACTACTTGTTCACTTATTATTCAATATCCATTTATCTTTTAGTAGCTAACTAGCTATCATTTTACAAATCACCTGTTGTAATTTGGCAGTGATTATATATTTTATGAAAATTGTTCATACATAAATTACTTTATAATATTTTTAGTAGAAAAACAACTAATACTCTTTAGTGATAACTACTAATATCTTAATTATAATAGTTAATACATTTCATACTCTTCAACTCATATTTGTTAGTGAAAGCACTTGTACCATAAAAAATTAATATCTTTTTGTAAAAAATTAATGGAATAAGATGTAATTTAGAGATATAGGTAGGGAGTTAGTTAATAGTGGAATGAACAAACAAAACTGAGGTGGATAAAATAATACTTTTAAAAAAACAACTCATTATTTAAAACAATCACGTACAATATTCACTCCTATACGTTGCCTCTGGTTGCACATATTATCTATGTTAAAGAATTTTACCATGAAATGTTCTATTTTGCTATTTAAATATTAATTTTATAGATGAAATTTTCTATTTTGCCTCTAAATTTTGCGGTTACTATCTCTCTCTCTTTTTTTTTTGGTAGTGAATCTAAAACACCTTACTTTTTGATTAAGTACGGCCGAAGTCAGAAACCAAACACTTGATGTCATATCTCACTTTTAATTATTCCTCAATGCAATGCGGTTGCGTCTAATTTTTTGAACTTTTGATTTTTATATATGTTGAAGCATGTAAAAAAGCAAGAATATTTTTAATGGTACAAGTTTCAACAAGCGTTTGGATGGCATGAATAAACTAGTCTCATTAATTATTGTGGTGCCTAATAAAAAATAAAATTAACCTTATAATGAGATGATGGTACTAACAAAAATAATTTTTTACTTTTGAGATATACGCACTTTGTGTGTTGACTAATGTTGGTGGTTGATTGGACTATATATATAATGAATAAACAATATGAACACATTGAAATTTTGATTCCAAAATGTAATGTCACGAGGTAATTAATTAATTAAATTTATCTGTAAACTAATGATTGTTATAATTGAAATTAATTAATATATAGATCCCCTTTGATCGATGAGCTTATGGTCAAAATTGTAGGCTCTTTTCGCATTACAAGTAAACACATGAAACGTAGCTCCCCCGCGTGGCTACTATATATTCGTTGCATCATGGTCATAACTTTGATTGTGGCCTCACATTTCACGATTCTTTTTGTTCACATTTTTTATGTGTTTTAAGAATCTTCAATTTAGAATTTTTGCATGAATATAGAGTGGTAGAAGTATTTATTTTGAGATTTTTTGTGCCTAATTTTGGTAAGTTGATTATCACATAAAAAGCGGCCAAATATTGATACTCTATATGGGGATTTTTTTTTCTTTAAGTCCAACAATTTAAGGGGTTAGCAAAATGAGGTTCATAAGTTTGCTGGCCGGCAATTTAAGGACCACAATTTTTTATCTTGGCAAATTAAGGACCGTAATATTTTAACTTGACAATTTAAGGATTACAACTTTTTAACTTGACAAATTAAGGACAAAATTGGCCCACCGTATGAGCTCCAGTTGGGCTGAAATTGCACGAGAATGACACGTGATGGACGATTTCAGGCTTAATTCTACACGTGGAACGTGGAAATTAAGTGTCAATCTCGTGCAATTTCAGCGTAACTAGAGCTCATACGAGCCAATTTTATCGTTAATTTGTCAAGTTCAAAAGTTGTGGTCTTTAAATTGCCAAGTTAAAAAGTTGCGGTCCTTAATTTGCCAAGATAAAAAACTGCGGTCCTTAAATAGTCAGCTTGCAAATTTACGGGCCTCCTTTTGCTAACCCCCTATCCTCTTGGCCTTAAAAAAAATCCACTCTATCTGTCCACTATATTTATGCACTATTTTTTTTCTTCCACAAAAAGTATGCACTTTCCTATCATAAAAACCATCAACTTTATCATTATTCTCACAATCAATTAATTTATTTATAAGTAGATACTACAATATACTCACAATACATTTGTTCTTCTTTTTTTTTTTCAAATTTTGAATAAACATAATGGTGCATAAATTTAATGAATGGAATAAGTATTATTAAAAGTTATGAAAATAGTTAAAATGAAAAAGAGAAAAGAAAAAAGAACGGAAAGTTAGGAAACTGAGCAATGCAAGGAGAATGAGAAAGAATGCATTGAGTATAGTAACATACTAACATGACAATTGGCATGGGAAGATGAAATTGGAGAGTGGGTGACTAAAAGAGAAATACTTACCGTTTATTTGCTGGCATGTGTATTACACGTGCGAGTGGGTTTCTTTAAAAATAGATTGAATTTGAATTTTATATTAGTTTCACAGGTGTTCGATTCGACCCGCGTAATATATTACACCCGCGTAATATGTACATAATTAGCATTAGTATAATAGTTTTTAAAATATATTCATATTTTCACAGGGTAACGACTCTTCAAAATCTTTGACTTTTTATTTTTCAAAAAGTGATTGATATCATATTTATAAATTTTTGTTTTTATTTCAAATATGTATAAATTTATTGTATTCATATTTAATTGATTTTATATGAATTTATCAGATGATTTTCATGTATTAAATTGTTTATTTTGACATGCGATATTGATATTAACATAATAGATTTATCATTTTCTTAAAATAGTGAAATAAAAAAAATTGTTATAAAATATCAGAACGGGACGGGTCATGAGACAATATTTTAGGACAAGTGCGGGTCACCGGGCAAGTTTGAGTCAGTATATTTGAGAACAGGTTAGGTCTGGGTATTCAACTATCCTACCCGACTTAACCCATTGTCATCTCTATCTTGCACAACAACCGATATTTTTTTAATAAATTGATATTATTGATTGAGAGCAATATTTATTTTAAAGGTAAGATTATATCAAATTAGGTACAAATTATAATTCTTATAGTTATGGAGAAAATTCATCTTCTCAAAGCCCCAATATTCATCCGCAAAATTCTGATTCTCGTCCTCAAAATTTCAACATTCGTCTGTAAATTTTTTCAACTATCTGAAAATTTTCAACTATTCATATATATTTTTAGTTCTTCCAAATTTCTAGTTTGTTTGGATTTACAATGAATTTTTATGGAGCTCCAAACTTATTCCAGGAGGTCAACTCAATTTTCTCTTTCAAGAATGTGTGATATTGAGTTTTTTGCATTTTTTGTCCCACAGGTCACGCTTGACTGCGGTTTTGGTCCCAAAGCTAGCACATTTGGTCCCGTTCGCATATATTTTTGCACTTTTGGTCCTGCCGTCTAAAAAATCGTTAATAATAAACGGAGAAGGCACGTGCCCAGCTCATGACTTCCTTATAATTAAAATATTCAAACAAAAAAAAAAAAATTAGCACACAAAAAATCAGATAACGAAAAAACTAAAAATCCCCAAATCCACAACCCTAAAACGCGTCCAATCACGCCGCTCCCATTCCCGGCGCCTCCAACCACCGCCGGCGTCCCTAACCACTGCCAGCGTTATCTCTCTTCTCGAAAGCAAGCATGAATTCGTCCCTGTTCCCACACAATAACCTGCTGCACTGAAATTGGATCACAGATTTCTCCCTGAAACGCCGCCGCCGCTCCCGCTCCCGTTCCCGGCGCCCCCAACCACTGCCGGCGTCCTCTTTCTTCCCCAAAACAAGCATCGATTCGTCCCTGTTCCCACACAATAATCTTCAAAATTACCTCTCTTTTCCACCTATTTGAAAGCACCGATTCGTCTCCTCGATGGACAACAATCAAAATCCACCAAAGAGACCTTTGAAGACAAGTAACTATCTTCCTTATGAAGGACCTAGACCGAAAATTGGAGCCATGTTGCGGAGAAAACACCTGGTTCGATTTGGGGCTCCTAACTATGGTAAGAAAACACCTGGTTCGATTTGGGTCTTCCTTATGAAATTAGGGTATTGTTCTTGACTGGAAATTAGTTATTTTAGGGGTTCGTTGATAAGATTATAAGTTTAATATGCTGTGTATAGAATCTGGAATTAATATGCTTTGTATGGAATCTGGAATTACTCTGGAATTATAAGCTTAATATGTTGTGTATGGATAAGATTATAAGCTTAATATGCTGATAAGATTCATATGAAATTAAGTTATTTTTTGCAACCTTAATGAACCTTTATATGCTTTGTATAGTTATTTTTTGTAATTGATTTTGTTGTTGTTTACACTGTAGGCAATATAAGAGGTTTGTATACCATTAAAATGCATCATGGTGGAGAGATGTATGAGAAAGAAGATCAAAACTATGACTATAGAGGAGGGACAGTCAGTGCATTTGATTTTGTTGACACTGCAAGGGCAGATATGAAGTATTTTGATGGGTTAGCTTGTCAACTAGGATACCTTGGAGATAAGGTATTCTATTCCAAGAACAAAAATGGAAAAATGATGGTTGTAGATGGTATATTTGATATTGAAAGGATTTTTAATAATCATATAAACAGAGTATGCCATATGTACTTAGATGCTGTCAAAGATGCTATATTGAGTGAGAATGAGTTTTTTTCCTACCAAAAATGCTATTTTTCCCACCAAAATTGTGACTTGTTAAAGTTTGGGACCAAAAATGCAAAAAGTTTGGGACCAAAAATGCAAAAAGTTAACGGTGTTACAACGGTGGGACCAAAAGTGCAAAAAAATATGCGAACGGGACCAAAAGTGCTAGCTTTGGAACCAAAATTGCAGTCAAGCGTGACCCGAGGGACCAAAAATGCAAAAAAACTCGTGTGATATTAATATTAGTAGCCCATCGAAATTCGACTAAAAGTTGCCAACATGATACACTGATGAAGAGATGAAATTGCTAACAAAATGTTGGGTCAATATTAACATAAATTCAATAAAATTAAGGCCTGTGGACCAGATCTCTTCAATATATAAATTAAAATAAATCTTCCATGACATTCTCAAAAGAAAAAAGAGGTGAGCTGGAAATACGCTACAAATGCTAGACCGTGCTTTGCACCAAAAAGTCTAGGACTTATTTACAAAAGTAAGCTAGATACTTTGATTCTTTTATTATACCCATCTTATATTTAATACTTCCTTATTCTACTAAATTATTTTCCCTTCGTGAAGTGACACGAAATTTAATAAAAATTAGTATTATATTAAAATAATAAATAAAATAAAAAAAAAGCATAGGTATTGTAGGGCCCACACTATTATTTGTGAGTATGAATTATTTCTACTTAAGAAAATGAGAAATTTTTCTATGGACAAATAAAAAAGAAAAGTAAAAAATAATTAGGTGGACAGATAGAATATATATTTGTGCAAAAAAGTTACACTAAATTTTGACAAATAATTTGTTCACTGAATTCTTTTTGAGATTTTGCCCAACAAATATTTGACAAATCTTTTTACCAAAATGTTGAGTAAAGTTTAACAAAAATGCTTAAAATGTTACATTTGGATGGTTCTATCTAATAAAGTTTGAGGACTATACAGTCGCACCCTTTAATTAATTTAATGAACTTGACTTGACCTTTTAATCCTGTATGCCTTTCAGAAGTCTGTTAAATTTAAACTCACATTATCTTATAATATCAAAATATATAAATTACTCAATCTCATCATATGGATATAATATACTATATGATCTTGTGTGTATTAAGTGCAATATGCAATCTAAGTGTATTATTATACATTTATAGTAATTATTATTGAAAACTTGCACATGTTATGTAAAATATTTTTTCTGGTTGCAAAATGAGATAATAACTTTTTGAACTAGCAATATATAGGACAATAACTTTTTCGCCTAGCAAAATAAGGACATTAAATTTTTGAATTTGCAATTTAAGGACTTTAATTTTTTAAAATTGCAAATTGAGGACAAACTTAGCCCGAGTTCAGGACAAATTGGTCCGACTTCAGCCCGTATTATGGCCCAAATCCAGTCAAAATCAGGCCAACTAGCCCAATTTGTGTTGATGTGAGATATTTGTCCTTAATTAGTCACATTTTAAAGTTATAGTTCTTATTTTGCCAACCTGAAAAGTTATGTTTCTTATTATGCTATATCCTTACGTTACAGTCTTAAAAAAAATAAAAAAATCTCATCTTTTATTATTGAAAAATGCATTTTTAGGAAATAATTTTTAAGTAAAAAAAGCGTAATTTTTTTTAAAATATTTAAATTGTATAATGCACTTAATACACGAGAGACTTACATATATATATATATATAATGAGACCTAAAGAGATGCACATATCTATTAAACTTTGAAAACTTTTACAAAAGCGTAAACATAGACTATTAATTAAATTGGCATGGAAAAACCTTGGTCAGACTCATTTATTAAATATTTTAAAGGTATTAAACAAGTTTCCTCCAATCATTTTCACCTCAACAAGTGTCATTTCTCAATATAATTTAAAATAACATATTTTTTTAAGAAAAATAAAAGATTATTTATTTCAAGTAAATAATTTTTTTTTGAAGGGCAATTAAGTAAATGACTAGTTATTTCTCATAGAATAATTTATGATTTATATATAAAAATATACTTGAAAAGTAAAACTAAAACTTTACCTTTAGTTAATGCATCATCTATCTACCTTGACGAAGTTGAAATTTGTGCTTTAATTTAAAAAAAGAAAAAAGAAAAGAAGAATATAAAATTAGTGTGTGGAGAAATTAAGAGTAAAAGGCTAGGCAACTTCGATCAGTTCTTAGCCAATCCCTTATTGGCATCTGTTGGACCACCAATCATCTTCTCCTAGTATGTATGTGCTTACCCAATGATGACCATCATAACATTTCTCCAGTGCGATGCACGATTTTATTATTATATTATAATTATTTATTTATTTTTCAAATTTAAATATATGCACATAACTTTTAAAATTAATTTTCAAAAAATATTATTTCTTCAATCCCAAGATCAGTTTTAATTTTTTCTGGACATCCTAATATTACTTTCACACCCACAAAAAAAACAACTCACACTTACAAAACTCAATAAAATACTCTTTTTTAATTCAACTCTCTTACACAGTTACACTCAATCTTAATTTCTTAAAATGCGTGTCACTTTATCTATAAAATGTATTTTAGGACGGATGGAGTAATAATTTTTATAAATTAAAGTAAATATGTTAAAAGATATTATAGGTTATTAAGGAACCAATTTAAGAATAAATATGATTAATGAAAAAAGACCTATACGAGACCTGACACTTATTAATAGAAAATTATTTAGGAGTATTTGAGGACTTGATAAACTAACTTCTAACTGTTAACAACTAATATTAAAGATCAAAAAAATTAATAAAAAATTATCACTTTTGAAAAGTAATAAAGTTTAATAAAAAGTGATAGTTACTTTTAACAAAAATATTGTTACTTTTTAAAAATAATAATTTTTTACTAAGTGTAAGTCTCATATCATGAAACGGTGTTATACAAATTTAATCTATAATTATCATGCACAAAATTAGCGATTTAAGTAATTAAAAATACATATAAAAGGTGGGTAAAAGGAGTTAGATTTCATATTAATATATGCTTACTGAAATTTGACGAAAAAACGATCATACAAATTGCACTAAGTGTGCATCAAAAATCAATTGAACTTATATAATAAAATACTACAAAACTTGAAATTCATTTCGTGTAATAAAATACATATTTTTAAATCTAAAATATATTTTTACATATTTAAAATGTTAAACTAAAGATTGTAAAAAAGTAATTAATTTGCAATTATATATATATATATATATATATATAAATGATGTGTTAAAACTTGAGTATAAAGAAGTAATTAATCAAATGAGTAATTTAATTACCATAAGCATTATAAAAAGTTTTAAATTAGACGTTGTTATATTAAACATAATTTTTATCATAGGAGTCTATTATCAAATAATTTTACCAATTAATTAAATTACTTTTAAATTTTTAACTTCCCAAAAGCTGACACACTTCCAAGTAAAATCTAATAAATAAATGAAAGAATACATAAATATAGATAGTGCTGCAACTATCTTGGTAAAAACCAGCGCGTAGCATTCAACATTTTATCATGGAGCGCGTTGTCTAACACTCGCCCAGAAAATCACTTTCTGTTCTGATACATACTTGTGCTTTTATATATTTAATATATATATATGCGCTAGTTATAATCTATTGACTTTAATATCTACCTTTTAAAACTATATTGGTTAATCATTTCACCTTTGACCAGATCGATCTAAGATTTTATTTTAAGGAGGAGAGATTTTTATTAATTTAAAAAAAAAAAACTATAGTACCATATTCGGGAAAAATGTTTTTTTTTTTTTAAATTTGGCTACAATTATTCGGATTAATAAAATATGGAAAATTATTTTTTAAATTGAGAAATAAGGACCGTAATTCTTTTTAAATTAACATTAATTTAATGATCTTATCTTTTAAAATTACAAATTATGATCGAGTTCAGGTCATATATATTGGTCTGAATTCTAATCCGAATCAGGCCAATTGGCTTGATTTTTGTTAATTCGAGTAGATTTGTCCTCGATTTGCCACATTTTAATATTATGGTCCTCAGTTTGTTAGTCCAAAAAATTGCTGATCTCATTTTACCTCCCTTTAATGAGTATATAATTTTCAGTATCATAATATCCCCAGTTCAGTTTCAATTTTACCATTTTGGCTCCTTAATATTTCATATAAAAATGACAAAACACAGCTCAATTCTTTAAAACTATCATCTTCAGACATCTAAAATTTACATCATATACTTTATTACTCTACTATATTTTATAGGATATTTCTATTATAAACTCGAGTTTACATGAAGTCGTATCACTGTTATTTATATATATTATTACTGTCATAAAAAATAATTCTTTTAACAGAGATAGTGATGCATAATATTTATAGTAAATATATGTAACAAATAAACAATGATAGCATGTACACCTAATAGTGGTAGCTGATAAATTAATCGAGTACACAGTAAACTCGAATTCATACAAATCGAGTACAAATTTATAACAGGTTAGTGCAACAAAGTATGATAGATCCTAACAACGTTTACTAACTTAACTCAACACCCTGATTGACGTATAAAAAATGTGAAAACTATTATTATATATCATCTTTAGTTTAATTAGTCCCTTCAAATATGAATAAATTAAACTAATTTCACACTAAAAATACATATGTGTGCATGGAAATGAATGAAAAATTTAAATAGAAATTGCTGGAGCGTTGTGACCTCGCAATCCATAGTGAAACTTTATATGCAACATGCATGGTCCCAAATGCAATCAGTTAACGTGGAAATTAAATAGCTATGAAATTAATTAATTAAATCAAGAAGAAGCTGCTACTGATTTGATTCAGTGTAGGTATAGAAGAGTGAAAGCTAGCTAAGGACCACAAGGCCGTGTTTGGCTGTTGAATGAGAATGACGAATCAGCTTTTACTGAGTCCGTCCTCATTACTCAGCCAGAGATTAGATTCCAATAGGGGATGGATTCTTTGACTTTGCGTCAAGTTTAAGTTGGACGGAATTAATTAACATTCTTTTTAAATTAAGCAAAACAAAAATTAATGATGCCTCAACCATCATTTTCATTCATTCTCTACTTCGTTATATAGTAAATGACAAAATAATTTAAGCTTGAGGGATATATATATATATATATATATATATATATACACCATCAATAATTTAATTATAAGAAAACAAATGATATTGCACGGTAAAATTGTTGCGCAGAAAATATAATAATTAATGAGAAAAAATATATTGACCAATGTCGTTTACTGAAATGACTAATCTCTTTGTTTAATTTTAGTAGATTTATTTTTTATTTTCATCTATTTATTATAATTAGTTCAATTATTCCCACTATTATCTTATTTTATCTATATTTTTAATAAATTTTTTTTTAAAACATGTGTCCAAAACTTATGAGTTGTTTATTTTGGGATTTAAGTGATTTTTAAAATTCAATTTTTGAAATTCAAGGGTTTTTGATCTAAAGGATTTTAAAATTTATATTTGTTTCGGAATTTTTGAATAGGGTAATATATGTTAACATATTATGTCAGATTATTGTGTAAGAATAAATAGTGATTATAAGAGAGAATCATGTGTTTAACATTGGGCATTACTTTCAGATGATCAGGAATCCATATAAATAAAAGTTGACAGTACGCATATAAGTATATCTATATATATATATATATCATATTGTACCAATGCATATAGAGTATGTGTACATATATAATGATGAAATTAATCATTCGTGTATATATATATAACATGCATGTTTTTCAGATAGATAAATAAATAATTAAATGAAAAAGTAAAGTTGGTGAGAGGATAAGTAGAAGGCAATATTGAACCCACTAGAGCTAGCTGCACTTATTAATGAGTTTAATAAATTACATGCAACTGGACATATGACAAGCCCACATTAATGTTTCAGTTTCAACCAAGGTCCAATGTTTCTAGCTTGTCCTGTATCTACAAGTTGACTAAATTTATATATCAACCTCCAACCAATCACATTCAAATTAAACTCTCTTATATAATTTTTTTTTTTTACATATATATATTTTCGTATAAATTAAAGGAATATAGGTAATATTATATATTAAACTGACCAGAGAGGAAAGAAGTACTCAATAATAATATCTCCAGGCATACAAAATATTAAAGATTTGGGTGGCTACTTGTGAAGAACTCATATAACTATTAAGTATAATTATTATCACTATTACAAAAATATGTTTATTTTTTTAACAGTGACACCATATATGCATAACAATAATAATTGATAAAATTGAATTTACCGTGAATTCGAGCTTATACAAATATTTATATAGTTTATGTTGTTTTCGATGGTCGCGCACACCTACATTGAATATATATAGGTGAGATATTTTTATTTGACTAATTTGATCGGGCTGATATTTATATATAGATAATAATTATTTTTTTCGAAATAAAAGTGAGTTGACAATTAATGGTGTGTAATAAAGAAAATTATAATTAGAGGAGATATTAGAAAAGAGAAAGACATGGCATGTAGTCGATGGCAAAGCTAAATGATTTGAGGGCAGAATCTTGTAATGGATGGATACGATGTGGAGGAAGCACATGGAAAATCATGCATAATACACTAATGAGGGGGCCGCACCATTTCCAACATCATATCATATTACCCTGCACCTTCATAGTACAATCATGTTATTTTCCATTATTATTATGTTTTTTTAAATTTCATTTAATTATAATGTCAACATTGCATATAATAATATTTTTGACACATGATTTCCTTATTATAATTTGCATTTCATGCGTAATTTATAAGTTATTATATATACAGAACATAGATTTCATCCAACTACTCTACAATTTCACATACGTGCAGAAATTAATTCATAGGTAAATTAATTAATTTTGCTTACCAAAATTATCCACAAACAATTTGCCAACAAAAATGAAATTACTACTTATAGAAATAAATTGAAGAATGCAGATGTCTAATGATTAAATAAATTTGTAGGCGAGTCATATGTAATCACCACTATTTAAGAATAGATTATTTAATAAATTTAGTCATTGAAACAAGATCATAAGCAAATTAATTAAATTAATTACTCAAATCCGAAGGGGATATTAATATTAATTTAATGTTAAATTCAAAGGAAGTATACGTACCAGCTGAATTAGTCCTTTAATTTGGAAGGCCGGGGCCAAATTATATAATAGCCACTACAAATACCAAATAATTATGATTAATTAAGACGCCCACCATTGCCATATATATATATATATACATACTGAAATTTGGTATGGTGAAGTGATATATATATATATATATATATATATGATGTGATTCAATAGTTGATTATAGGCTAGCCACGTTAATTAATAACTAGATCTAACTAATTAAATAAGATCAGTTTCCCGATCGAAAGCATTAAAGTTCTAAGAGCAATTAATTAATGCATATATTTGCTAGGACGGGAAGGGCTATATGCAACTTGTGTGGTACCAATTATAAATGATTTCTATAGATAGATATATACATTGGTATGATGTGCGTCTTTCTCTAATCATGATGTTAATTGTATCATAGATAAACATGTATGATATCACTTGTATTATTGAATAGCATTACTCGCAAATTAGTTGCAATGTTGTGCACTAGTAGAATGGTATTACTTGAAAATCTATTATATTGTGCAACTGTTTTAGATAAGTGTTTCCTCTACTTCATGATCAAACCAAATCTTTTCTTTTTTATTTTATATATGTTGATTTACTGGGTATACACTGCAATTAAAGTAAAAATGAATAACAGAATTAATGGATCGAAAAACTGTGTCAAGGATGTACTTGACGAAATATGTACTGGCTAGTGCTAACAGACTATTCGCATCGATGACAAATGTAAAACATTTTTTCGTCTCTATATTAATAACACCACTAAGGTATATCGAACAAATCGGAGCTATGAACTAAACTAAAGAATTAATGAAAATATTAATTTCAAATACTAAAAAGGTATACATGTTCCTATATTTAATTAGGCACATGATCACTCCATCTAAGGAATAGAACGTGGAGTAACCATTAAAATAGTAGGTTGATTTTGACCGCCTAAAAACAACCAACAACTAACGATTTGGAGAGTACGAAGTTTACATGTTCGTCGAACCATTTGGAGCCTTATCAGATAGTACAATCAATTCAAACTAGCAATTTCGTGAAGCCTTATCGGAGAGTGACCAGTTCTAATTGGCACATGATTTTCGTAACTTCTTAACATAAGAGTTACGAAGATCAATTCGGATAAGCATATGTATGCTGGTCGGACCAAATTCGAATGGGTTGATCCATCAAGCTCAAATCGAATGTTTGGTCTCTAAAAAATTAAGTGGATCACCAAGAAACATCAAAGATCACCTAAAGACCATTGTCAATATCCAATGCCAAGACGCAGACGCGTGTAGTCTACGAGCTAGTGTCCCATAAACCTCAATTAAATATCTTACATATACTCTTATATGTATATAGAGTGAAATTTCTATTGGCCATTTTTCTATGTGATCCAAGAGTAAAAAAACATAGTTTAACATATACTTCTTTTAATTTTTCACACTAAAATTTTCTTATAAGATCAGATCCCCTGTTATTACCGAGGGTTTTGGCGAGAGTACCCTGCCCTTGTCTTTTTTATTCCCTCGTTAAAATTCTCGTTATTTATTGGAGATGAACATTTTAACTAGAACATTTTTCCCTCGCTAATACCCTAGTCAAATTGATATCCCTCACTATTGCCCTCTTTAATTAATTTCCTTCCTTTTGTAGTGTTACAAGAAGTGTGACGTTTCAACTTTACGTAATTTTTTATTCACCAAAACTCAATTTTAGATTAAAAAACACCTCGATCTATATATCACTCTTGCGAAAATTTCAATTTTAAGATTTAATAATACTATGATCAACGATTAAAATTACTGATTAAATCCTGGCCAAATATAAGCATTTAAAACTCTTCAAACCAAAATTTCCAAGACATTTTCCGCTTAAAATTGAAGATCTGGTACATGCCAGTGTATTGTAAATTAATGTTATGCTTAATTAAAAATTAATGAGATTTGAAAATGTATAAGTTAAATTAGAATCTGGACTACTTTGTGGGGGGAGGGATTCCCAATTTGATCATAATCATAAGAATAAAGGACCACAAATTAAAACGAAGACAGGGAAGTGTAAGAAAATTTGAAAGAGAGGACCAGCTAATTAGCCTAGTAGTAGTGAACCCCCAGGACCACGGTATCCTATTTCTCTGAAAATTGATCTGTATGATCACGAGACTCTCTCTATCTCTCTCTCTCTCTCTCTCTCTCTCTCTCTCTCTCTCTCTCTCTCTGTCTCTCTCTCTCTCTCTCTCTCTCGGACACGATGGAGAAGCTAATCATAGGTTCAACCAACTAATTAAGGAGGATTACGCGTCGTTGGAAATTAAACTTGTCTATGATGATTGCAAATAATGACACTAATGACCCCTAAAAGTGATATTGCCTGGTTCAGTCCATTTTCCATGAAATGGCTGACACGGATTAAATTTGAAATAGTCTAGTTTAGATGGAGTCCAGAAAATCTCATATATATATATATATATATATATATAGGTAATTAATTAAACAAGAATTAATATTATATATATAAGGCTCGAGCTAGAATATATAGTAGAGTATGTGTGCCGTTAAATTTGTATTACACCATCGAACATTTAATATAATAATATTTCAGGATAAAATTATCATTAATATATACATCTTCAGGATGAATATTAAAAATATAACTTAGGAAAAGGATGTAAAAAAGAAAACAAAATTTACCTTTTAATACATAGTGGGGAAAAAGTTGAGATATGATTGGATGGATATATGTTAATAGAGCATGGTTTTGAAGGGCACAAAGGAAAGAACGGAAAATAGATTTTTGTGGGTAGTCATGGGCAATTTGTGAACATTGACTTTTGTACTCACACATTTCATGATCCCACGCAGCTTCTTTTTCCTGCATGGTTCTTGTCTTTTTGCATGGAGACCCTAACACTCCACGTTTTCTGTGTTAGAAGAGAGAGAGAGAGAGAGAGAGAGAGAGAGAGAGAGAGAGAGAGATGCTTAAGGAGTTTAATTAAATTATTAAATACAATAACCATGCATAGTATTGAAGAAATATTAAAAATAATATCAGAAAACTAGCTCTGGTACTTTTTCTATATGGTCAAGACATCTTAAATTGTGTACAAGTACATGTACTTAGTAAAAATATAATTAACAATTTAAATATAACGTGGAATCAATCATAATTCATAAATTAATTAAAAATAAATTTAAATCAGATTAACGAATAAATTAGTAGAACATATCATTTGGATTTGTAATACCTGCCCGACATATTCCATCATATCACAAGAACCTGTCCAAGAGTAATCTTAATTATTAGACATTCAAAATTCTTAACTAAATAATGCACAAATTATATTGATGCGAGTCCTAATATAGTTTTATTATTTTTTCCTCAATAGATATAATAATAAATTAATAAAGGTAAAATATTATGTAAGCAACTTTCATGTAAAACTTATTTTAAAAGTATTAATTGATTTATTATATGAGATATTGCAATAGTTATTTTCACAAACCTAAAAAAAAAAATATTTATACTCATAAAAGTCAATAAAGTAATTTTTTTATATTTTATTATTTATTTTTACACTGATAATTAACTTTTTATTAATTTGCGTGTGTCCATCATGATAATTATGAAATTAGTCTGAAACAAGGAGTATTTTACTATAAATAAATTTTATATTTGTACTCCCACTTCATTTCTTTTTAATAATTTTTTTTTTCTATCAGTCTCAAAATCTAAGATTTTAAGGTTTAAATAGTTGAACTTTAATCACTTTAACTGTCCATATTTCAAACCCCTGCTCCACTTCGAAAATAAATGTCTTGAATATCTTTTTATCATACTAGGATGCTGGTCAAACGTTAAGTCTTCCTTAATTATCTATAAGACACCAATAAAGACGTATTAGAGTTTGTTTCTACAAATTCTTATCGTTAGACTCTTGAAATGCAATTGCCTTAAATTATTTTTTATGAGAAAATTGGTATCTATATTATTATTTTGGTGGGCAATTTATATTTTTTTAATTTTTTGAATGTAAAAATTGAATGTAACTTAAAATAAAATGAAAATTGCTATAGAATATAGTAGTGCTTGCGTCATATATATATATACTTATGCATAAATGATAAATGAAATATATTTGCAGTAAAA
>JAPKLY010000196.1:478901-537412 GCA_026898435.1 Prunella vulgaris
ATATACTCTGAGAGATCAAATACTTGTAATATGTATCATCTTCCATCGATTAGTGAGAGAGGTACCCTCATCCGTGGACGTAGATCATCTCTGATCGAACCATGTAAATCTTGGTGTTCTTCAATTTTTTTATTCCAATTGATTTCAAACAATCATTGTTGACTCAACATTCTAGAGTTTTGATACCGAAAAATTGTCCAATATATATATTATATTATTCCACAAAGAAAAAGAATTCAAATAAATTTATTAGTCATACATGGGTCACATTTTATTATCTCGCAGGTTCTAACACAATTATTAAAAAAAAAAAACTCATAATCTTGTTGATATGTAAAGTAAGAAAATGCGAAGAATCTTGTGAGATGCATTGAGAGAAAGGGGCATAAGCCATCATATTTAGCGGGACAAATAAAACTACTGGTCCGCGTGGCATGCCCAACACGGGTCATCCAGCGAATCCATGGTCGTTGGTCCATCTGAAATGGAAACCAGTTTAATAATCTGTTTTATCACTCTTAACAAATCTTGTCGGTAAATGTAATAATCCTGTTCAAAATAAATCATCTCTGCAATTAAGATTTTGACTTTTTTTATTAGGATAATAATAATAATAATGGCAAAGTATAATACTCCCTCAGTCCCCCGGGGTTTAAGAAAAAAATATAATAATTACATTTTTATGAATATTATATGTGTGTTGTGAGAGTAGAGTTTAATAAATGATTTTCACTTTTAGACATGTAAACTTTTTATGGGATAGACCAGAAAATATGCAATGTGTTTTGGGACGGAGGGAGTATAATCTTTTCAACTACGTTCACGGTATATTGGAAAAAGCAATTTGCTTTAAACAGAAAGACTGCTATATATACCTCACTAGCCACACACCAATCTTCTGACAGACTGCATCTCAATTCGAGAGAGAGAGAGAGAGAGAGGTTGGATATATTGATCTCCAAGTACGTGAGTAATAAAATGTCGTTTTCATATTCAAAGAAGTACCTAGGACGTTTCTGCGTGGAGGATTTCCAGATGAGCACAGCCTCCCACAGTATAAGCTTCTTCTCCAGTGACCTTATACCATCTCTTGGGGCCAAAATCAACCGAACTACCAAGCTTAGAAAGCACGTCATCTCCCCCTTCAATGCTCGATACAGGTATAATTTATTTATTTATTAATGCAATATATATATATAGTATAATTGATTAATTAATGTTCACAGGGGATGGGAGATGTTTTTGATAGTTCTGGTGATCTACTCGGCTTGGATCTCGCCATTCGAATTCGCATTCCTGACGTACAAGCAAGATGCCTTGTTCGTGGTGGACCACATTGTCAACTTCTTCTTTGGTGTCGATATTGTGCTCACTTTCTTCGTCGCCTATCTCGACTCCCACACCTATCTCCTCATTGATCATCACAAGAGAATTGCAATAAGGTAATCTTTATTTATTAATTTCCTCATGTTAATTTAATTGATGATACAATATAAATTGTTTTCAAAATTCAAAATTAATTACTGTGCAATGCAGGTATCTATCCACGTGGTTCATTTTTGATGTGTGCTCCACACTACCCTTTCAATCACTCAGCCTCCTCTTTACAGATCACAACGGTGGCCTCGGCTTCAAAATCCTCAGTATGCTTCGCCTATGGCGTCTCAGACGAGTCAGCTCCCTCTTCGCCAGGTTTATATATATATATATATCATCATTTTCATGTTTACCAACTCTGAATTTTTTCTCCTCCTTTAGGCTGGAGAAGGACATTCGGTTCAACTATTTCTGGACTCGATGCACAAAGCTCATATCCGTAAGCATATCTATCTGAATTAGTGAATACTACTACTTCATGATCATATGTAATTAATTGATAAGTGTACATGTGCAGGTGACTCTGTTTGCTGTGCATTGTGCTGGGTGCTTCATGTTCATGATAGCGGACAGATATCCAGACCCGAAAAGAACGTGGATCGGGGCAGTGTATCCGGACTTCAAAGAGATGAGCCTCTGGGACAGATATGTCACCACAATGTACTGGTCCATTGTCACTCTAACCACCACCGGCTACGGCGACCTGCACGCCGAGAACCCCAGAGAGATGCTCTTCGACATTTTCTACATGCTCTTCAACCTCGGCTTGACAGCATATATTATTGGAAACATGACTAACCTCGTCGTCCACTGGACCAGTCGCACCAGAAACTTCGTAATTAAGCTCTCTCTCTCTCTCTCAAAATCTTTCTTTTAATTAATTAGATCAAGAAATCTTCATGAATTATATATATATGATGCAGAGAGACAGTATCCGAGCTGCTTCGGAATTCACGAAACGGAACCAGCTGCCGCAGCAGATTGAAGATCAGCTGCTGTCCCACATATGCCTCAAATTCAAGACGGAAGGACTCAAACAGCAGGAAACGCTGAATGGACTTCCCAAGGCCATTCGCTCCAGCATTGCACATCATCTCTTCTACCCTGTTGTGCAGAATGTCCATCTCTTCAACGGTGTTTCACACGATTTCCTTTTCCAACTGGTAATTTTATTATTATTAATCTTCATTCATTGCTCACTCTTTTCATAATAGACTCATTTTGCATTGTTGAAAGAAAGGTCCCCGAAATGGAAGCCGAATACTACCCTCCCAGAGAGGACGTGATTCTACAAAACGAGGCGCCTACAGATGCATATATATTGGTCACTGGAGCTGTTGTGAGTTCTTCAATCTCATACAACATTTTTATGCACCAATGATCTTTTTAAAAAATCTATAGAAAGAATAAATTTATAAAGAAATTAACTTTTGTGTCTCAATTCTGTACACTTTATATATGTTGGCAGACCTAACAAATATTGATTCTCACCTGTCTTCATGGTTGGTAGACCTATTAAATAAATCTGGATCCTCACCTCCGTTCTTTACACTTTTTGTTGGCAGAATTTCACTGCGAGGACTGATGGACGCGATCAGGTAAGATGTTTTTTCTAACCAACTTACAACATGAAATAAAAACAAGTCGTTTGAAAACTATAATGCATTCAGCTCCAAAAATATTAATTGTTGCTTATTTAATTAAATTCGGTAATGTAAACAAATCAGCTCAAACATTTGATTACATCCCTACATTTAAAATACTGAGAAACACCACACTGTTTTTCCAAATACAGGTAATCGGGAAGGCTTCAGCAGGGGATATTTTCGGGGAAATCGGGGTTTTATTTGGAAAGACGCAGCCATATGGTGTTCAAACTACTGAAGTTTCTCAGATACTACGGCTGAACAAGGCCAAGTTTGTGAGCATTCTTCAAGCATGCCCAGAAGATGAACGAATTGTTATGAACAATCTTTTCCTGGTAAATATAACAAGCGATTCTTCCCCAGCTCAAATTTGGGTTTGCATGTGCGTTTTAGATTTCCATGCGGACTTGAAACTGACCAATTTATCTTCGGTTTCAGAAACTGAAAGCAAGCACAAGTTTCGACCTTGAGGGCCAACAGGAGGACCCAAGTTTGATACTCAGAGGAGACTGCAAAAGTCACGCTGGATATCAGGATAATTTCAATGGAGAGGCGGCGAAACAAGAAACGAGCTTCAAGTTTCCAAATTCAAGATTTATTACAAAAAATGAACCAGGAGACGAACCTGAGCTGCATGCATCTGCAGAGGATGGCCAGACAGCTCTTCATCTTGCTGTCAGACACGGGCATCTTGAAATGGTTAGATTTTTGCTCGAAAGAGGAGCAAGTGTAAACAAACCAGATGAAAGAGGTTGGACACCAAAGTCGTTAGCAGAGACACATGCAAACAAAGGCATATATGACCTTATATTGAGCTATGAAAACAAAAAGAAATCAGATGGGGCCCTCAATCATGCAACCAATCATTACAAGAAACATGCATATGTCAGCTCGAGCAGTTCCACCCACGAAGAAGCAACAAGAAAGCCGGGGAAGAGAGTCACTATTCACATGAAGTCTGAAAACAAAACTATTTCACAAAAGCAGCCCCCGAAGCTAATAATCCTACCTGATTCATTGGAACAGCTACTCATAATAGCAGGTATGCATCGTCCCAACCTTAAATAAAGTTTGGTAACTGAATAAATAAAATTTACCTGGTTGTATCTATATCTGATTATGGTTTGCAAAACTGCAGGTGAAAAATTTGGAGATGATGGTCTCACAAGTGTAGTGAATGCAGAGAACGCAGAAATAGATGACTTAAGTGTCGTAAGAGATGGTGATCATTTGTTTCTTGTATCAAGACAGAGTGAAGACACATCATTAACAAGCTAACAATAATTAGTGACTATAATAACATGTGTAGGAAAAGGCAATTCAAAGCAAGTATACTGATAATCTAACATTCATCGATCATTCCAAGTTTTCTTTGGTGCTCATAACAATAGTATAAAATTACATGGTGGACTTACGACCCACTAAATCCGTAAATTGTATGTAATTGTATGACTCAGCAAACCAATGTATTTGAAAAGATCCCTCATTTTGGTACATAACATTTTAACATTCAAAATACATCAATGAATAGCTTAGGATGGAAGAAATTCAGTCATCTTTGAGCATATCAACTTGTTACCAGGATTAACTGACTTTCACGAAGAATTATCCCAAAATCTGCCCTCATCAAATTGAATTCGAAAATTTTGCTTTCTCTAAATCATTTTCTTCTGGCATTGCCTTGAACAGGAAATGGATGAGCTTCTGTGTTAAATACATACTCATCCAGCGGAATGACATCACTTCCACTAAATAATAAATAAAGGTATTTTAACGTTTCACCCAGAAAGAATGTTTCCATCTTGTCTCTTCGGTGTGGAGGAACCACAGTAACATCATCAAGTGATGTGTAGCCTCCAGTATCAACCTTTGTATGCTTCTCAAATGCCTCAAAAATCCCCCAACCCCATTCCCGATATCTGCACATGTAATAACAATACTCAAGCAATTAAAACGAAAAGTAATCAACAGGTTGTGACGATTAAAAATCTAATCCAGACACTTAAGACAACTAGAAGTCTAGAACATACTTGGGATCTTCTGTGATTCGGAACAAGACAAACAGTGATTCAACTGTTTCAGGTCGCAAGAGATTGTGACGGTCAGCAGGTTTTATAATTATGTCATTTACATATTCTGAATTCTTATTTCCACCGCCAGGACCACCTTCCGCATTTTCCTATTGCAAGTAAATATCAGAATTATCACCACATACAAAATAAATCAAAATAATGATTTTAAGGCACAGACAGGACGGGAAAGCGAGAGATTTCGGCATTGCAGTCGATTATTAATTTGTGAACCCAAACTTCCCTCAGGATACAGAGAATGTCAATGATAATTTTAAAGTGAAATTAAAATAGATGAAATAGAAAATTAGCTGACCTCCGTTTTGAAATATGCTATTTCTGGAGCAAGACCAGTTGAAGTTACAGAATACATCTCGAAGCATGTCTTAGCTAGATCTTCAGCAAGTTTTAAATTTTCTAGATCTTTAAAATTGAGCAGGTTTTCTCGCATAGCTTTTTCCTTAACAATGCCCTTTGTGGCACCAAGAGCAATAGTGCCAGGGAGGAAACATACCTATGCATGAATTGCACAGAATCAATAGTGAGCAACTGAAATTAGAGAAAGCAAAACAATTATCTCTTCTTTCCAGATAATGGAGTGAAATATGAAGATAGTGTCATTTCTACATAAGCAACAACAAGAACGAATTTATGAGTTAGTCTAAACAAAGCCTTAGCTTCGAACAAGAACATGGTAAAGGTAGATTTTATGGGTTATTCAGACATATTCTTCCTAGGAATACAAGGTTAATTATACAGATACAGTGCCTGCTGTGGTGCTAACATTTATTTATTACCTATTTACACTTAATTTCATTATCAAGGAAGATAGACCAAAAGTCCAAAAGGGAGTGGGGGAGGGGGCAACATACCAGATGATCCATTTTGGGACTGAAGCTACTGTGATGGCCATAAGGTAATTCTCCTACAAAAACCAACCCACTGGGAACAGATTTCTTTACCAGGAGTTCTTTGATACCTTCAACAGATTCTTTGTACATGTCGTGCAAATAAGTCAAATTACTTCCTGGATTTTGAAGCCACACTTTAATGAGGTATTCATAGTAGCTATCACCACGGGATCCAAGTCGAATATTCTCCCCGCTAAACTCACCAGTGCGAGGGCTGCAACCAACACAAATAGAAATCACTAACCATTTATTGACAGACTAACTTGAAGAAGGCCCACTTGTGTTAGTTAATTATATCTTTTGAACATGCTTCTATATTTATTCTATAGATGAACAACTGAGAAAGCAAAAGTACAAGATTCCTGCAGTTAATATGCTTAAGGCTAAGACAATTCAATTTTCTGTATCGGAGACACTCTCCTGCTGGTCATAGACATAACCATTTGGAGCAAGTATATCCTCACTCAAAGATAAACACCAATGGCTTATGACTGCACCAAACAAGGTCCAAATTATCTTTCTATAGGGTTTTATGGAACAGCGCAACAACATAATTTTTTAACCGAATTAAAAATATTTAGTTACTTAAAAAGTGAAGCGTAAACTATTTAAAACGCAGTCCATGCGAAGAAAACAAAAAGGAAAAGAAAGGAACACATTTTTCTTACTTTACATAGATAGGAACCAGACCCTTGACCTTTGGCAAAGTCTTCATGTGTTCCAAAACCTTCATAGACTCTACAGAATACTTTTGATCACCAGTCAAAGAACTAAGATAATTGAACTCAAGCTGGAGAGTAGAAACTTCAGCTGTGCTACTTAATCCATCAGGAGCTGGATGTGCTGTGCGATCACGCAGAACAACATCACTAAAGGGAATAGCAGAAGGGCTTGATGTGAAAGCAACAAGCAAACGATCAGCCAAATTCTTAGCAGTCTCAAGATAGACAACTGGCTTTGGTCCTTTCATTGAAGCATTACCACCATGTTCACCCCCACTTAAATGATAGGCACTCAAAAGACCACCTAAGACACGTATGGTAGTTTCAAATAAATTTACTTGGCCTTTCCCTTCAATCCTTTCCAGAAGATGTTGCTCAACCCAAGAGCCTGCTTCTTGGACAACATCATCAATTCCCATTATCATAGCTGTATCAAGAGCATCGACAATGGTGGCTCCTAAACCCCCTAATCCATCGATTCCTCTTTTGCTCAGTGGCATAAGTTCATCGTATCCCATTGCATAGTTACGGTAGCCAGACCAAGCATGGATAAAAGCCTCTTTCACCCTCCGTTGCCTAGCTTTCCAATCAGGCCCAGAATCTATCTTGTTATGAATAGATTTATTCCTAGCAGCTACCTCATCAGGTGACAAACGAGGAGGAAGCCTTGGTGGCTTTCTCCATAACTTTCGAAATCTACCACTTCCATCAGTAAAGAAATTTTTTCCTTCCTCTGTGCCAACATTTTTAGCTCTAACAACCGGTGAAGAAGGAATGTTGCTTGTGTGAGTCAGTATGATATAGGCTACCCCAAAGATCATTAATAGCAAAAGAAACTTTCCCGTACTGCATTTTGTACATTCACGTTTTGCGTAACTGGTTAGCGCATTTTGTGTGATCACCTGGGGACGGAACCATGATAAGTTCACTTTAACTCGAAATATGAGGACAAATCCCCCAAACCATGAATCCTATTCCCAGGAGCAAACAATAAATACAACTATAATAAATGCAACTACAAATTTCAAAGGAATTTCTCACAAGCTCATTAAACTACAATCTTTCTTGCATAACAGATTGATTCCAAGAACCAGTCAGAAATCCCTAAAACCCCATATTGTTAGACTTCCCATCCCAAGTAGAAAATTAACAAAAGTTTCAAAGTCCTAAGACGAGATCTTATCACCATTATTTGCCACAAACACATTAATAAAGCTTCAAATCTTTTTCAACCTTGAACATCCAAAACAAAGTCTAATCGATGCATCTCCCATTTGTTTCACAAATACAAATCAACAACTGCTTTCCTCCTAAAAATCATGAACAAGAGTAAACTCAATTGATCAAAATCAGGGCTAACATACCATTGGGGGTGTGGAATCTGTAACAAAAGAAATAAATAAGGAGGCAAACACTGAGATCTGAGAAATAAAAAGCGAACCTTAATTACGGATCGCTGCCGAAACTTTGCATTGTCGTAATGAACATCTTTCATTGAATAGGGCAGAGGTTTCGACATCAGCGAAATTCTCCGATTAAACACTAACGTTATGCAGTAGTGTACCTGGTTCTATAAGTGAATTGAAATGAGGGGAGAGGGAATCTAGAGAGAGATGGCGAGAATTCAGAGACGCGCGAAAATCTTGAACTTTGCTTTTGGGGGTGGAAGAGAAATCCGTTTGGGGGCGGATCTATTACGGTCGACAGTTTGATTTGATATGGTATGTTTTATTATTTACCTATTAGAAATTTTAAGTCAACGGTCATCGGTCGGAATGGCGATCTTCATTTGATATGGTAAGCTTTATTGAATTAACCAAGGTTTACTTTTTGGATAGAGTTAGTCTTGTTAATTCAATAAAAGTGATAAAAATTAGTTTATTTATGAATATTTTAATATTTATTCATATTTATATTTGTATTAATTCATCTAAATTATGCATAACAAAATAATAAAAGTTTATCCGCTTAATTTGGTTGAATTAAGACAATGAATAATAAGAATTTAAATAGAAGCACACCGATAATCTATTTTTTTTTAACCCATAAAATAAACACCCCCTTGTTTTATTAAAAGCTTAGGATCTCATGCACCTCCATTTAATTCATGTGTATTTTTAATAATAATAAGTGATGTGATTGAGAAAAGTGAAAAAATAATGAAAATAGTGTAAAAAATATTGAAAATAATACTTCCTCCGTCCCAGAGGAACTTGCAAATTTTTCTTTTTAGGACGTCCCAAAGGAACTTGCAGACCCCAAAAAGGAAACTCTTTTATAAACTTCACCCTCACAATATCTACATATTTACACAAAATCTCATTACTTTTTCACTTTTTGGGCCCACATTACACTCAATCCAACTAACTTTTTCACTTTTTACATAAAATTTTACCAAATTAACCCTCAAAACACTACTTTTTTTACTTTATTCTACTTTTTTTCTTAATTTGTGTGCCCCTCTTCCCTTGCAAATTGCTATGGGACGGAGGGAGTAATAAATAAATGAATAGTAGTTCCCAAAAAAGGTAAAAAAGCAAATGAGCAACATATAGTGGAATTGACGAAAATGACAATATGAACAACTTATAGTGGGACAGAGTGAGTAATATATAACGAGAGATGACTTTTCAGTATAAATAAGAGATTCTTTTCAAATATTTATAATTTGATTTGTTACATTGAGTTTTATATATTTGTAACATGATTGCTACCTTTTTTTTTTATCTATGCAGAGCAGACATGTAAGTACACGTGGTACGTTGTAATAGCCGAGTAGTTGAAATATCGAACAAGTGGAAGTAAATGATAATCTAGTTCAATTCAAAGATATCATGCTTTTCAAACACAAAAAGAATTGAAAGACAAGTTCAGATTGTTTCTAATTATTAATTAATAAGATAGAAAACATAGGGTGAACTAATCTAACTCTTCTTAAGTGTGCAAGGGAATGCGTGTATGCTCAGTGTAATCTCTATTATGCATTAATTCAAGCATTAATCTATTCTATTGTTGATAGAATTTCTTAATCGTTGTTCATTATGTGGCTTTGTATCGGATTAATTCTACCAAACAATAATCTTATGATTTATGTTCTTGGAGGAGATAATGTAGAGAGAGAGAGAGAGTTTAGAGAGAGAAAGTGTAATGTAGGAAATATATTAGAATTGTGTGAATAGTACAAGAGAGGTCTTATTTATAGGTGTGAGACGGCACCTTACGAGCCTATATGGCTTCCGGTGTTGACGAGGGTTCATTACCCTCGTCTTGGTCTCTCACACTGCTCCCCATGTCTTGTCTCGTCCTACTACTATGCCTTAGACTGGATGGGCCTCATTAAAAACCTCTTCGTAAACCACCCTTGTGGATAAACCGGACGGAGGGAAAAAAAGCGCACCATCGGGGTCCTATTGACTAACAGGCGAGCTCATGGGCGAGCTCGGAGGCGGGCTTCAGTGGTTTGGGTGAGCTCTGGGGCGAGCTCCAATGCCTTGCGTGGCTTACGAGCGTTGTGCGATGATGGACCTCGGCGAGGTCTTCATGGAGATATGGGGCGAGCTTGGGGCGAGCTCCAGAATGACAGAGGCGAGCTCTTTTGGGCGAGCTACGCAGGTAAACTGTCCCTATGCGGACGAGCTCCGCACTTCCGCGGATCTGGGTGAGTCCTGGCGATCTGCCAAACCTTCGTAATTATCTATATGCTAATAGTGTTAGTTCGCCAGATCAACATTTGCCCCCAGCTCGCATGTGCCATGACTTCGTCAAATGTGCAGGCGAGCTGGAGAACTTAAAACCCGACGAACTATCTTTGGGCGATTGCCGAACTAGCAGGCGAGCTCGGTCAAGGCAGTTATTCCCGGTCGACGTGGTGTGGGAATCCAGGGGTCATGCACGCCTTTTGAGACCTCGGTTCCCGCCCACAATCATGTCATCTTTCAAATTTCTTGCAAACAGGTCCCTGTACTTCGTGAATATCGCACCTCGCCCCGACGTCTATAAATAGGGGGAGGTGGATTCATTTCCTCACTTTCTGCATTTCGAATTCCCAGAGCTTTCCCGGCGACCGATTTTTCTTGTGTTCAACGGATTTTCGAAGGCTCTCCAAGGTAGGATTCAATTTTTCTTCCTTTTTCTTCTATCTTTTACTTGATTTTTCTTTAGTTTCTTCGGGATTACGGGATTTTGTACTGTGGGTTGCGTCGAGAAACATTTGGACTTCCTTGACTTCGGATTATTGGATTCTACCAAGAACCTTTTGGACTCCTTTGAGACCATGTCTACACACTCCTCGAGTAGGACCCTTTCGGACCGGAACCCTGACAAACGGCCAGTAATTGAGGATGAGCCACCTCGGGTTTCGTACGTGGAGATTGGCTCCAGCTCGGAGGCAACCTCGGCAGCTCGCCAGGTCTCCGGTGAGCTGCGTAGCGAGCTACCTAGCGAGCTACGTCCCGATCCGAAGGAAGGAGCCTCCAGCGCAGTATACCGCGAGGTATGGGAGGAAGGCGGCGAGGTCGCCCAAGAGGAAAGAGTTGCTAGTGGCAACGAAGGACCCGAGGAGGTTGACGAGGGCATTGCCGAGGTCGGCGAGGAGGGTGGCGACCTGGAGGAAGTTACACTCGAATGGTTCCGCAGTATCGGTTTCTCGGAACCCCAGCTGGTTGAGTACCAGGTTCCCACCCAGGTCATTCATCCATTCGATTGGAACGAGTATGTAGCTGAATATGCGGCGAGCTTCCCCTGCCCAAGCCGGGTACCTCCCGCCAACCCCGCTGACCTGGAGGAAGTTGCCCCGTCTGAGTACAAGGCTGACGAGGTGGTGAGCCTCATTGATGAATGCGACCTGCCCATCATACGCAGGGAGTATCGCATCCCGCTCGACATCTTCATGTACGCCCCAATGAAGGATGAGCGAGCCGACGCGCCTCCTGAGGGGATGACCGCTTTGAACGTTGATGTTCTAAGGGCCGGGCTCACATTGCCACTGCACCCGATCATCGGCCAATATCTTGCTGACAATAACCTGGCCATTACCCAGCTCACCCCGAATGCATGGAGCAACCTTCTCGCCGCCCTGTCTGTCTTTGGACTGGAGGGCTATGAAAACGCGACGACCTCGGCGGACCTGGGCGAGCTCTTCGCCGTGACCAAGCAGGCGCAGGACGGCCGGGGTATTATTATCTGAAAGCTGGCCCAGGGGAGAAATTTCTCGGGGACTTACCAAATAAAGTTCTTGACTGGAAGAAGTAATTTTTCTTCATCGGTGGAGATTAGCGAGCTTCCAGCACGTACCATGGACGGGGTGACCGTATTCCCACTCCGGAGGGATACGGGGAAGCCAGCAGTAGGTCGCCTATTTCGGTGTGCGTGGGTTGAATTAGATATACTAATTCTAATTTTCTCTCTTTTTGCAGTTCCGAAGCGCCACAAATCCAATAGAGGCAGGCCTAAGGTATCGGTGCAGTTCGACGTGGTGCGCGCCGTCTGCTGCTTGAGAAGTGAGAAGGATAGACAGGTCGCCCACCTGTGCGCGTACCATTGCCTGCGGCTCGCCGGGCTCCTTACACTGCCGCACCACCTCGATATCCAAGGTCCCAGGTTTAACTCTTTGAAGCTCGCCTATGGGGGGGTGTAGCTCGCCCATCATGCTGACATTTGTAGTTTTTTGTGCAGACGGTAGCTTCGTCGTCATCCCGATCGCTGAGGTCCCCGAGGCCTATCAAATCATCAAGGAACTCTTCGAGATGGGCCCACCTCGCCCCAACAGACTTGCCCCACCGTCCGTGCTCGCGCTGGAGGCGAGCAAGGAGGCAGAGCTCGCCTCCAAGAAGGGCGAGGCAGGGGGGTCGGGAGCCAAAGGGAGAAAGCCAAGGCTCCCGAGAAGTCCAAGGCTTCAGAGGTCGCTCAGAGACCGGCCGAGGTGGGGGCGAGCTGTCGCCCCCTCCGAGCGAGGTCGAGGGAAGAAGGGGTCCCAAAGGGGCGAAGGGTCCCGAGCTGGCGAGGAGGATCCCCCAGCTCGCAAGAGGACTAGGTACACGGGCCTGGTCGATGAGGATTCCGACCGAGTCGAGAGGACCTCGGCGAGGTCCGGGCAGGGGGGATCCACTCAATCCGCTGCCCCGCTCGCGGCCACTCCTATTCGGAGCTCGCCACCCTCGCCGTCTCCATTCGGGGTGCAAACCAATAACGATACGCTCCTTGGTTGGGACCCTGACCGAGCTCAGTAAGTAGTTCGCCCAGCCGACTCCCGTTGCTCATTATTTTCTATTTTTCTAACATTTCCTATCTGCTTTGATCTCACAGTTATGCCCCAATCGCTTTCCCGAACAGCCACGAGGCCCTGCATGCCTTCGAGCGATCTCGCTCCCTCACGTCGATGCGAAGCCTCCCTCCGGGCGTAGCTCGGAATGCTGTGAGTGAGATGCCCAAGCATTGGATGACCCCGTCAGTGGCGAACATCAATAGCCAGGATATGAAGGAGAACCTCCTCCTCTCGGCTCATCATGCGAGTAGATTGGTGCTCGCCAATCAGAAAGCTCTCGAGCAGCTCGCCGAGTTGGAGGCAGGTCGCTCCGACAGGAATAGAAGGATGTTGGCGCTGGCGGACACCGCTGACAAGGCGAAGAGGCAAGCGCAGCTCGCCAAGGAAAGGGCTGAGGCATCGTTGGCCACCGAGCAAAGTGCCCTTCAACAGCTCGAGACTATCCAAAGTCGGCTCGCCAGGCTTGAGCAGGAGACGGAGGCGAGGATAAAAGCTAAGGAAGAGGAGCTCGCTGCCCTGCTCACCCAGGAGGTCGGCAGCCATGGGATTATGAAGAAGGACCTCGCACTGCAGCGGGGTTTGGTGAAGAGCTCCAGCGCTGAGTGCGAGAGGCTAAGGGGCGAGCTGGAGGCGAAGGCTAACGAGGTTGCCGAGCTACGGAGTGTTGCCTCATCCTCACCGGACCTGGCGGCCGTGAAGGCCGAGGCCTCTGACAGAGGATGCGTCCAATGTTATGCGGAGGTCTTGCGGACTCTTTGGTGGGCTCGGGCCCATAAGGACGACGAGGTCGAGGCCGTGGTGGGTGACTTCAAAGCCTGTCTGGACCGGGTTCCCTTTCCTGATGGTGCCGAGCTGGACATAGGCGACCTCCCTGAGCTCGACATCCCCCTCAACTTTGTGCCTGCACGATTCCAGATTATCAAAACAGTTGAGGTGCCGGAGCTGGGTATTGGCGAGGAGGAGGTCGCCGGCGAGGAGGAGCAGGTTCCCCTTACTGTTGCGCAGCTCCAAGAAGCCTGCGGGGATGCTGTGCTGAACCTCAGTGAGTTCGACACCACCGGGCTCACTGGCAATATCACAACAGAGGCCGAGCTCGCTCTCCCATCCGACCCGGTGGTCCATGGCTCCAGCGAGGTGCCTGCTGATCCCGCTGCTCCAGATGTTTAGACTTTTTCTTGCTTTCTTAGACTAGCTTTTTATTTATCAACTTGTGGTAGGTCGCCGGGTTGTGGAGCTCGCCCAGAAGGAGCTCCATTTTTGTAGCTTTTGCATTTTTGTTCAAGTAGATTTAGCTCGCCGGGCACGTGCAGCTCGCCCAGAAGGAGCTTTTTGTAGTTCAAAGATGGCCAGCTGGTCGGCCTTTGTGGCCAGCACAGCTACTCATACTTAGGATTTTTTCAAGTATATTTTTGACTTGAAAATTTCTTAAGTATCTTTTGAATATTAGTCGAGCATTTTTTGTCCAAATCTTCTCATTTACGTCTTTGCGCCTTTACGTTATAATTTTTAAATAGCTCGTTCTTGTTTATTTTCCTGGTACATAATTGATCGTCATATTCTACTTTGAGAAGCGAATCGTTCGTTTTACGTCACTTACGACTACGAATTGTACCTCTGTTTTGAGAGTGCGTATGCCACTTAGGGCCGCGAATCGTTCGTCTTAGACCACTTAGGGCGGTGAACTGCACTTCAATTGATTCACGTTGGGCCATTGGGTTTCATGAACCTTGCCTTAGACATTTTTTCGTCTTTTTCGCGAATTTTTCTAACTTATGGCAGTAGGTGCTTAGCAACCCTTTAAGGAGGGTACCTTCGCGACCTTGGGCACTTTGGCCTTTGCCTTCGAGCTATTTAATTACAACGCTTGGGACCTTGGTCCTTGCGCATTGCGGATTTTTGAGCATGTGGGCGAGCTGGGTTTGGCGAGCTCTCTGGAGCAATGGGCGACCTGGTGCAGCTCGCCTGGTTGGAGAGCTGCACAGGTCCAAACACTTGGGAATTTTTCTGAATTTCTCTGACTTTGCAAATTTTCTGACTTTTTATAGCAACGTAATTTACATCGGTTGCCATCGACATTTCTGATGCAAACCTTCGACTAGTCTATTACAGGATTCTAGTCTATTGGTAGAACTTTTTTAGATGTGCCGAGCTCCAGGTGTATGACGAAGCTTTGCCTTCTGCATCTTCTAGATCATAGGTACCATTTGGCCAGGCTGCGGTGACCCGGAATGGTCCTTCCCAGTTTGAACCGAATACACCTGGTGGGGCCATCAATTTCTTTTTTAACACCAGGTCTCCGACCTTGAATTTTCGGTCTCGGACTTGAGAGTTGTAATATTTTTCCGCTCTACGCTTGTAGGTGGCGTTTTTCATTTCTGACGAAGCTCTGGTCTCTTCGATTAGATCCTTCTCTACTGCCAGGGCTTCATCATTCTTTTCTTCATCATACCCCACCACCTTCCAAGTCTTGTTCTGGATTTCAACCGGGACTACGGCTTCAGTCCCGAAGGCTAGGGCAAACGGGGTCTCCCCGGTGCTGGCCCTATAGGAAGTTCTATAAGACCATAGGACCTCCAGGAGTTCGTTTGCCCAGCTCCCTTTCTTTTCTTCAAGGCGGAGCTTCAATATGTGTTTCAGAATCTTGTTCACCGCCTCGACCTGGTCATTCGACTGGGGATGATATGGAGTTGAGTAGTGCTTCTTGATGTTCCATGAACTGCAGAAATCCCTCAACTTCTGTCAGTCGAACTGTCTTCTGTTATCAGTGATGACCGACTGCGGGAGCCCAAATCTGTAGATCAGGTTTTTCCAAACGAAGTCGATCATCCTTTCCTGGGTTATAGTTGTGAGAGCTTCGGCCTCAGCCCACTTAGTGTAGTAGTCTACTGCTACAACAACAAACTTTACACCGCCTCTACCAGGTGGAAATGGGCCGATCAAGTCGATTCCCCATTTTGCGAAAGGTCATGGGCTGAACACCGACTTCAGCTGGTTGGCTGGGGAGTGGATGTTAGGTGCGAAAAGTTGGCACTTTCGGCACCTTCGAGCGAAGCTGATGGCATCTTTGCGAAGAGTAGGCCAGTAGTAGCCCTGCCTGATCGTCTTGTATGCCAATGCTTGCCCCCCAGCGTGACTCCCACAAATCCCTTCGTGAATTTCTTCTAACACTTCGAACCCCTGCTTCCTAGTTAGGCATTTGAGTAGGGGTAGAGAGAATCCACGTTTGTAGAGTTGGCCATCCAGCAACGTATATCTGGCAGCTTGCTTTGCTAGTCGGCTAGCTTCCCAGGTGTCTACGGGGGTTGTTCCATCTGCCAAATATTTTTGGATTGGAGTGCGCCAATCTTCACCATCTTCACTATTCTTCTACCCCCCACTCGAGGTTTGATTTATCTTGTAATCGGACGTCGAGGGGTTTTTCAGCGTGGTGATCACAACCTCCGTGAATTTGGCTTCACCGTTGCTAGTAGCTATCCGGGCTAGAGCATCTGCTTGTGTGTTTTCTAGCCGCGGTATCTGATTGATGTAACCTGCGTAAACATCGAGATCAGATGCGCGGCTATCTTCTGGTAGGTCATCATCTGCTGATCTTTTGCCTCATATTCCCCCCGGACTTGGGATATTATTAGCTGGGAATCTCCAAAAACTTGAAAATTGGTTGCCCCCACAGCTAATGATAGCCTAAGTCCCGCTATCAGTGCTTCATATTCCGCTTCGTTGTTGGTTGCTCGAAAGTCAAACTGAATTGGGGAGGTGAAGACTTGTCTGTCCGGGCTGATCAAGACCACGCCGGCGCCTGCTGCTACGCTGGTTGATGATCCGTCTACCTAGAGATACCACGGAGCTATACGCCCCCTCGCTGGATCTTGTGGGAAAGTTAGTTCGACGATGAAGTCGGCAAGTGCTTGTCCCTTGATCGTTGTTCGGGGTGCGTAGGTTATACCGTATTGGCTGATCTCCAGTGACCATTTCAGCAGGCGCCCCGCGGTGTCTGGGCGCTGTAGTATTTGGCGTAGTGGGAACGTTGTCAGCACCTCTACCGGGTGGTCAAAGAAATAGGGCCTAAATTTTCTAACACTCATCACCAGTGCATAAGCCAGCTTCTCTGTTGGGGTGTATCGCAACTCAGCTTCGTGTAGGACTTGGCTCACGTAGTACACTGGTAGGTGCGTTTTCGCCTCTTCTCGGACCAGGACGGAGCTGATGGCCACCTCTGACGCGGCTAGGTATAGATACAGCTTCTCTCCAGGTATCGATTTTGACAGGACCTGTGTATCCGCTAGGTATGTTTTGATGTCTTCGAAGGCTCGTTGGCATTCACTTGTCCAGACGAAGTGGTTTTTTAGGTGGAGCTTGTTGGCTTTGGCCGCCTCTTTGTACCTCCGTGTGTTTGCCTTAATTGCCTCGAAGAACGGACGATTTCGGTCGTCGGACCTGGAGATGAATCTGTTCAGGGCTGCCATGCATCCAGTCAGCCTTTGAATTTTTTGGACGGAATCGGGTATACCCATCTCGATTATGCATTGAACCTGTGTTGGGTTGACCTCAATTCCACGCTGGCTAACTAGGTGCCCCAGGAACTTTCCGGAGTGTACACCGAAGCTGGTCTTTTTGGGGATCAACATCATGTTGTAGTGGCGCAGTATGTCGAAGGTTTGTTTTAGGTGGTCCAGGTGGTCCTCCTTTCTCAAACTCTTGACAACTATGTCATCCACGTACACCTCCATGGATTCGCCAATGTGTTGGTCAAACATTTTGTTCACCAATCTTTGGTAGGTGGCTCCGGCGTTGATGAGTCCGAACGGCATCCTTTCCCAGCAATACATGTTCTTGTTGGTGTAGAACGTCGTGTGTTCCTGGTCATCTGGGTGTAGAGCTATCTGGTGATAGCCTGCAAAAGCATCCATGAATGTCATCATCTCATGGCCTGTGGTGCTATCCACCAGCAGGTCGATGTGAGGCAGTGGGAAGTTGTCCTTCGGGCATGCTTTGTTCAGGTCCGTGAAGTCAATGCAGAGTCTCCACGTCCCATTGTGTTTCTTCACCAGGACGGGGTTTGCAACCCACTGCGGACACAAAGCTTCCTTGATGAGCTTGTTGTCTAACAACTTCTCCACCTCAACCGTTAGAGCTGCGTACTTGTCTGGCTCATACTTCCTCCGCTTTTGGCGTACGGGTCTCCTCGTCGGATCTATGTTAAGTCTGTGGCAAGCATGTTCCAACGGGATCCCCGTCATGTCTTCGTGGGACCAGGCAAACACTTCCAGGTTGGTCATTAAGAATAGCTCCATCCTCGACTGGTATGGTTCAGGTAACTCAGAACCGATGAAAAGTTCTAAGTCCCTTTCCGGGTCCACCGGGAGTGCCGTCAATTCTTCCATGGGGGTGGCTTTTCTCTTTTGACTTTTTCATCTCGGGTCGCTGATGAACTCGTCCCACTCCTCTTGTGACATCTGCGCAGGCTTGTGGCCTATAGGCGGTTCGAGGTCATCGGGTTGGCTTTCAGCTTGGGCGGGCTCATCGGCTGTGAGCACCTCTGGTGGTTTGTCAACTTGGGATGGTGCGGTGACTTGGGGAGTTGGGTCAACGTCCATTGGCGTTGGTTCTTGACCTCCCGTAGGTCCCCCATCTTGGGCTTCATCAACCACCTCCATGGGAGCAGGTTGCTGCTCCTGCGCAGGTCTCAACACTTGGGTTTCATCCAAGCTCTCCATTGGTGTCGGTTGTGTGTCTTGTACAGGTCCAGTGCCTTGGTTGATTTCTGACAAATCGCCTACCTCCATCATCTCAGTTTCGACTGAGATGACGTCTAGGATGTTTGGCTCGTCTGTAGGAATCTGTACATCCTCTTCGAGGTTGTGGACCTGTGTAACAGACTTCTTGACCCGACCGTCTTTGATTTGGAGTAAACACTCGGGCCTTTTTCTGGTCACCTTTTATAGTTCCGACACCTTTTGGAGTTGGGAATTTTAAACAGTAGTAGTAGGTCGAACACGCCACTTTGAATTCATTAATAAATGGGCGGCCAAGGAACCCGTTGTAGGAGGACTGCTGGTCGACAACTAGGAAATCTATGAGCCTAGTCAGTCTCCTTTCGGGATCCTCAGCCGATACAAGTTGGATGCTCAACCTAACACTGCCTAGGGGGACGGTTACAGCTTCTCCGAACCCCACTATCCTAGCATTGCTAGGCTCCAAATATGACTCAAAATCACCTAAGGCATCTAAGGTGGATTTGAAGAGAATGTTGGTGAACGTGCCGGTGTCCACAAGTAGCCTGTGAACTCGGACGTTCATGATGTTGGCGGTTATCACCAACGAGTCGTTGTGGGGCATCAGTATCCCCTCCATGTCCGCTGAGGAAAATGTCAGCTCATCAGTAAGCTGTGAGATGGACCTGGGGCCGGAGCTGCCTTCCTGGACTTGGTTTATGGCCAGGATCTCGGCCTTCCTCTTCCTCTTGGATATGGAGATCCCCCCGTCCTGGAGACCTCCGGCAGCTCCGATTTCCTCCTCGAGAACTAAGAGCTCTCGGGTGGGCTCCAAGTTTTGCTGAGGTTGGGGAGGTGCCCTCCGTCTGTTGTGGGGACCAGGTTGGTCTGCTTCCTCTTCTTCATCATTGGAGGTAGCCCTCCTTTCGAACCTTGGCCTCTTAGCTGGGGCCTTCTTCACGAACTCGGCCAGCTTCCCATCCTCGTAAAATTTCCAGAGTTGCTTGAGGAGGTCTCGGCATTCGCTGGTGAAGTGGCCGATAGCCTGATGGTAGGCACAGAATTTATTGGGGTTGAGCTTCGTGCGGTCCTGACGGATTCACCTTGGCTCTTCCAGCATGGCCTTGCCTTTGACGGCAGTGAAGACGTGGTCAACGGAGACAGTGAGGACCTGATTGAGCTTTTCTTTGAGCTCGTCTCCCTCGCCAAAGGCCTTTAAGTTCCGGGGAGCTTTGTAGGTGCCCACGGACTTCTTCCCGTAGGGCTTCCTTTCTTCGTGGGTACTAACTTCTTTGAGCAGTGTTTCCTGCATGGCCGTGAACACCCCCGCCTTATGACGGAATTCGCTGTAAGTGTTGGAACATGCGAGGTGCATCTCCTTCCAGAGGTCGGTGCCCCTCTTGATCCCGGCCATCGCTTCGATGACCTTGGTGTCCTCACTCACCGGCTCGCCTTCCAGTAGGATTTTGTCGAACCTTTCCAGGTACTGCTGGTCGGTCTCGCTCTCGCCTTGATGGATGTTGGCGAGTCGGTGCTTCTGGGTAAGGTAGGATCCGAACCTAGAGAAGTGGGCCAGGAATTCCCGAGAGAGTTGGCCAAATGAGCAGATTGACCCCGGGGAGAGTGAAGAGAACCAGCAGTGGGCTCGATCCCCTAGGGTCAGCTGGAAGTTCCGGCACTGGGTGGAGTCGGTGGCGCCAACCGAAATCATGAAGTCCGCATACTTGGCCAGATGGACTTTCGGGTCAGATTCGCCCTCGTACGCGGACATCATCGGGAACTGGACTTTCTTCTGGACCGGCGCGCGGAGGATGGCAGGTGCCAATGGAGATGTGGGGAGAGTCGTGGCGTCAGGTCCACCAGACTTGGCTGCTACTTGTGCTTGTAGCATTTCAACGGGTCATCCCGGGTCACCTCCGGCAGAGGCTGCTCAAAGGTCGTGCGTCTCGCGGGCGCACGTCCCCGAGGTGCCTCACTCTGGGGTGACCTCTCAGTGGCGGGCTGGAATTGGCATCCGCCGTGGGGGCCTAGCCGGTCAGTGGCGGGCCTCCTCAGCCTTTCGTGGGCTGATCTGCGTGGCTGCTGGTAGGAGTCCCCGTGGGACGCAGCTGGGGCCGCCGTCCGCTCATTTTCCCCGTATCTCGGGCCCAGGCGGCCTTGGAGGACTTCCCTCCTTTGTGATTGGTGGGTGCCAGATGCCCCGGTGTAGGCCGACTCCCTTCCGGTGTAAGGAGCGGGATCCTCCTCCACCATCTTGGCCTTGCCGGTCCTCTCCCTGCGCTGGCGAGCTTGTGCCGAGCTCGCCTCCTGCTCAGTGGGGAGTATGTTGTAGTCTCCCCGGGTCTGGGTGCCCTGGGTGGGCCTGGTCTGCTCCCGGGCTTCGGCAGCAGGAGCTCGCCTGGGTACCAGGGCGAGCTCGTCCTGCTGCCTCTGCTGCAACCTCTGTAAGGTCGCGATGGTGCGTTGGAGCTCGTCGGGGTTGCTGGCCAGGTCCCTCAGGGCGGGGGCCAAGTCTTCTTGGGTCACCGCAACTCGCGGAGGTCGCGGAGCTGCGATGCTCTTCTGGGGAGGTGGTTTTGAGGTCTCCACCACCTGGCGTGAGGTCTCCACCTCGGCCTGGTTCTGGTCACCTCCTTTGGACCTTCCCGCAGCTGCGGAGGCCTGTCCTTTGGCGGCTCGAGTGTTAGCCATTTTTGGATTTTGGAGGGGGTAGCTCGCTGCAGGTCACCGGGATGGAGGTCGTCCAGCTTGGGTGGAGCTGCGTAAGTTTTCATCTAGCCTCGCGTTTGACGAATTATCCGGGGTCCGGTTTATTCGTGTACACGCGTGCGTTTGAAAACTTTTTCCGGACAAAATTTGTAAATCCAAAAATCTAGACTTTTACCCGGAAACCTGGGTTTTTGTTTGAAGGAATGAATATGTATGTGTATCTTCAAGTGTTCTTGAGTTTTATCAAGAACACCTTCAAATCTTCAAATCTTCGAACAAACCCTAACTTTTTGTTCTTGAAATTTTTAATTTTTCAGACTCGAAGGTTCGGACCCTCCTTCTAGCGCCAAATTGTTGATAGAATTTCTTAATCGTTGTTCGTTATGTGGCTTTGTATCGGATTAATTCTACCAAACAATAATCTTATGATTTATGTTCTTGGAGGAGATAATGTAGAGAGAGGGAGAGTTTAGAGAGAGAAAGTGTAATGTAAGAAATATATTAGAATTGTGTGAATAGTACAAGAGAGGTCTTATTTATAGGTGTGCGGGTGTGAGACGGCACCTTACGAGCCTATATGGCTTCCGGTGTTGACGAGGGTTCATTACCCTCTTCTTGGTCTCTCACACTGCTCCCCATGTCTTGTCTCGTCCTACTACTATGCCTTAGACTGGATGGGCCTCATTAAAAACCTCGCCGTAAACCACCCTTGTAGATAAACCGGACGGAGGAAAAAAGAGCGCACCATCGGGGTCCTATTGACTAACAGGCGAGCTCATGGGCGAGCTCGGAGGCGGGCTTCAGTGGTTTGGGTGAGCTCTGGGGCGAGCTCCAATGCCTTGTGTGGCTTACGAGCGTTGTGCGATGATGGACCTCGGCGAGGTCTTCATGGAGATATGGGGCGAGCTCGGGGCGAGCTCCAGAATGACAGAGGCGAGCTCTTTTGGGCGAGCTACGCAGGTAAACTGTCCCTATACGGACGAGCTCCGTACTTCCGCGGATCTGGGTGAGTCCTGGCGATCTGCCAAACCTTCGTAATTATCTATATGCTAATATTGTTAGTTCGCCAGATCAACATCTATAACTATCATAAATTTTATCAAATGATTAAATTAGGTAATTACTACTTTATTAAGCACTAAACACTCATTTTAATTTCTAATACTTCTATATGTTTGTTCTAAGCTCCTATCATTTTTCAATGATATAAAAATCTTATCACATACACACACTTAGTGTGCACTATAATAAATTATGAACATAAAAATCAATTAGATTTTCATATGTTGCTAATTTACTCAAAAACTAAATCTCAAGTTGCAAACAAACAAGACTAAATAAATCATCCAATGGAAAAATCAGGTGGGTTAGCTCACTAGACTTCTCACTTGAGTGAGTGATCCAAGTTTGATTCCCTCTGTAAATGAATTAAGTGAAATATAAGGTGGCTTGAAGATAATTCTTGGAGTATTTAGGAAATTGGTGAACTAATAATTTCTAACAACTAACATTACCGATTAAAAAAAAATCATCCAATGGAAAAATTCAACCATTTAAATCAACACAATTAAGCAATAATATGAATCAACACCAAAATGAATATATAACTTCAATCACCCAAAATATAGGAAGGACTAGTCCATATTCAATTGAACAAAAACTAAAACTAACATAAGGAAATCAATCAACATAGAAGGAAATGAAAGAAATTAGAATAATCTTACTAATTTAGTAACTACCTGTAATCTATATATAACTTCTAAATCTAAACTAGTGAACTAATCTAACTAATGCCTAGAGAAAAATATATATTTATAAGTGCCTTGGACGAATTTCAGAAGAGGGCCCTTGAAAATAAAATAAAAAATAAAAAATTACATTTTACCTAGAATACACACACCTCTCAATCTGAACATTTTTGCTCAATCGAGCGCCTGATCGAGCGTTTATGTCGCTCTGTCCAGAAATTTTTTGTGCTCGATCAGGCCTTTATTGGCTTGATCAAACATGTTTCCACTCGACCAAAGCCATTAATTGCCCGTTTTGGGAGTTTTCGAGTTCTCCAAGCTTCATTTTAGTTTTTCAAGAACTATAAATGCATTTCTATCATGAATTAACTTGAATTAGGTCCCGAACATAATATTCAATCTCCGAATTGCTCGAACTGATTTTCAGTTTATCGAACTTATTCGTTTTTCTACCTTTTTGTCTCATTTTTCCTACAAGTTAACAATTCTTTGTAAGTCAATATAAAGTAATTAGTTCCCTAAATGCATTCACAATATCTATAAATTTTATATAAATTAGCACACATTTGGTGCAAATATGATTCTAATCATAACATTAAACATATATACACTGATACACATATATGTATATACTTGCAATTTAAAATGCAATAGTTACTATTTAAAAAAAGTTGAAGTATATGTGTAATAAATATAAGCATGAGATTTGTAATATGGTGGTTGTATATCTTATTGGTGACAAAGTAATACTTACCAATTCAATGATGACCGTGTGGTACGTAGCTCAAATCAAATGGATTAAGAAAATTTAGATTTAACAAGTTAGTTAAGCCCGTTGAAGTATGGAAGACATGATTGGAGGATAGTTTGTTGCATGGATTTGAAAATTTGTTAAATTACTGACAAAAGATTTGAGTTGCTAGTAATGACTTTGACAAGTTATCACTCTCCCAATTGGAGTCGGTTTGAGGTGTGATCTGTTGGAGTATACAACTAGTACAACAAACTCTTGAAAGAACTAAGTAACCACTCGTAAAACCTCTCAGGACGTTCTATATAAAGCTTCAAATTCAGAAGAAAAATAGTAGAGTCGAAGTGAGATCAGCTAAGTAAAATCAGAAGACTTCAAAGTTAATTGTTTTCTAAGTTAGCGATTTTCTTTCAATTAGAGAAGGTGATGGTATCATTTATATAAATATTCTCAAATCAAGCAATTGTAATCTATTTCCTTGTTCACATATCAATAAGTTTGATGCTCCCTCACAGTTGACGTAGATCATTTGATCGCATTATTCATTTAAATCAGTTTTGGTTTATCTTGATCTAATTAAATCTACCTTCCTAGTTTTTCATAAGTCCAGATTTGGTGAGTGGAATCACAACAGAGTGACAAACCCGAAATTGGGAAGTATATATATATATGTGTTGGTTTCACTATAATTATTGGGCCAAGCCTTTGGAAAGTATATATGTTGGTTTCACTATAATTATTGGGCTAAGCCATCGACACAAATTTTCACTAGTAGTGCATATCAAAGTCGTGCACATTGGAAACTTTTGTCATTGATCGTCCTTGGTCTTACTGAATCTTTACGTGGAGATGATATAACTTATCATTATTCATTTGATAATTAAATAAAAACAAGGACTGCCTCTCACCCACTGAAATGCACACTTTCTTTATTTGGGTGTTTCTCACAAATTTATATATCACTACTTTCTATAAAAATATATATTTTTTAAAAATATATCATCTTATATAAAGTGCAAATTTATATGAAATGGGGGTATTATATTTGAGTAACACGTTTTAAAATTTTTGTAACTGAAGAATCATATCTCTCTTTTTATTTTTCTGCACATTTAAAAAATTAAATATCAACATAAAAAAAATATCACGCATATAATTGTTATGAGTAAGTCTCCTGTGCACCTTACACGGTGCAACTCTAGTTCATTTTTAAAAAGTTAAACAGTTTATAATTGAAAAGTTAAATAGTTTATTACTGAAAAGTGTATCTTTCATAGTTTAACTTTTCAATAATAAACTGTTTAACTTTTCAGTTATAAACTGTTTAACTTTTTAAAAATAAACTTGAATTGCACCGTGTAATTGGTGTATACAAGAATAATCCAATACAAGATCACAAGAAGTGCAGTAACCAACAAAACCACCAAAGAATTTAAAAACAATCAACTGGTTTCTAGAAACACAAATTACAAGAAATTAAAAAAAATATAAATAGCAACTAGAATAATATATATATAAAATATTATATATTGCCAATATTTTCATGCGAAAATCTTGGATCCACGGAATTCGACACCAGCTAATTAAAATGTGGAAATTAAACTCAACAAATACATATATATATATTTGAATACATGAAAATTAAGGGACGACTTAAAACCCGCACGTCTAGCTTGCAATTATAAATCAAATTAAAAGAAAGAAGTGATCCCAAGAAAAGCCGTTTAATTCTTGATAAAAATCCATCGACCGAGAGGAAAATCATAAGATCAATTGATGAAGTTGAATAGGAAGATCCTCATCAGCATTTTAATAGTAGTATGGTTGATGATGGCCTTCAACGCTGCTCCGACGACGCCAGCTGCAGTAGCCGTTTTGGTGAGTAAGAAGAAGAATAATAGGATGATGGATTCTGCAGGGCGGTTCTCAGCCATGCTCCCCAGGGGGTATGTCCCCCCCTCCGCTTCATCACCCTGCCACAACCTCTTCCCTCATCATTCCCACACTTTTTTCTGCACTTATCATTTTTCTAGGAAATCATAATCATTCTCATATATATATATATATAATATTACGTACTCTGATACATGTTTGCCCATTTTTTCTTTTCTTGTTTCATTTCCGGGAATTTGGTCTCTGAATATGATCACTTAATAAGATCCATCTCCTTTTTTCTTTGTTCCCATCTCAATTTCTCTCATATACATACCTTTCATTTTCTTGTACATATGTTTCCTTCACTCGCTATTGCATTAAAACACTAATTGGAAAAAAATAAAATATCAACCAAAGATGCCAAAAAAGTTCTAATTCAATCACCATTGCAGCAAAAAATAACTGAGTTTTACTTTTTTCACGCAATATTTATATAGGATAAAAATGGATTATTCAAAGAATTACGACATTAAAATCTAAAAGCTAAAGTTTTTAGTATAAAAAATCAACTCTTAATAAGTTATAGACTAATTTTTTTCCCATACTCCTCGTCGATATTATTTCATTAATCAAGTCTTATGTCCGCCTGAAATACTACCATTTAAGGAGCATTTGAAAGAGTTCATAAGCTTTTTAGAACATCTTATGAATATTTTGAAAAAAAAAGGATAAATTTATATTTAATTTATAAGATGTTAAAGATATATAAGTTAATTGAAGTTTATAAACTCTCTAAAGTGTAGGATAACTTCAACTTAATTTTTTTAAACTTATAAACTAACATAAGTACTTATAAATTGAATTAAGTAAAATAATTTAGCAACTTATTAAATTACTTAAAATTAATATTTTATAAATTTTAAAATGACTTATAAAATATTAAATTTTATAAGAAGGCCCAATTCAAGTCCTAATGCTATAGTAGCCCATGAAGGGGTTTAGTGGGCTGGTGGGACTTCTTCCTAACCCCCCTCCCCCATATAAATAATTTTGACAATTAATTTAAATAATGCCAAGATTATATGCACTCATAACTAATTTCGTAGGACACACATAAAATAAGTGTACATATTATAAAATGGGAAACTTACAAAAAGGAGTATTTTCTTAGATTTGTTATAAAAAGGATGAAATACATAACTTTTAGAATATTTGCACATTCATTTTGAGTGTATTTTTGAATGTACAATTTTTATAATTTTTACACAATTATTCCATTTTGCAATTTTTATAATTTTTGCATATTTTACTCCTCTTTTTTTTTTCTCTTATAAAATTAAGTATATCACAACAAATACTTATTTATATTTTTATTTAAAAATTTTAATTTTCTCTCATGTCTATATCCACCCAAAACAAAGTCTCTTCACCCATATCCTATTTTCATTTTTTTCTTATTTCTCACACACTCTCTCCAAAAGTCCATCTCTTCTTTTATTTTTTTATGCCAAATTTATAACTTTTATAACATTTAGAACTAAAAGTGCAAAAATAAATTATATGAAATCAATATTAAAATATTTATGATAAATTCTAAAATAATATATATCTCGTGTAAAAAAAAAAACTCGATATAAATTTGATATTGTGACTCGATGTTTATGGTGATATATATTGATATTAAATTTCAAACTCGACGAATTTGAATGGGTCAACTCTTTCAGTGACCCTAACAATGCCTTTGAGAACAAAACTCAAACACCTCATCGGCATTTTCCTCACCACCACCCGACATTTTTCCTACAACCTCCACCGCCGTCCTCACCAACCTCCGAAACAAGATCCATATTCCCTACTCAAAGAAGATCCCGTTCATGTCATATCAGACTTCTGGGTGAAATCCTTCTCCCAAAATCAGAAACCCTTCCAAAACCTATCCGGCTTCATCTCTAAACTCGACCTCTGGGTACTCGCCTACCAACGCGCGTGTGCTCATGCCACCGGTTCTTTTCCTCCCAAAAACGCCATTCCCTCTCACACCCTTTCCAGCATCTGCTCCCTCAGAGACGCCGTCCTGCGCAATCAGTTCGAATGGAATTGCAAAATTCAGCAATTGGTTCGTGGCCCCAACGATAAGCCTGTCGCTCTACTCTCAAAGCGCAAGGTCCATTCCATTTTGACTTCCGCTGCTCCGCCGTTTCAAGACCGGGTCGTTCAGGAAGTTTTGTTGATGATTCTTGAACCGGTTTTCGAGGCGCGGTTTTCTGCGAAGTCCCATGCCTTTCGACCAGGTAGGAATCCTCACACTGTTATTAGAACAATCAGGAGTAATTTTGCTGGTTACTTGTGGTTTATAAGAGGTGATTTAAGTGAGATTTTTGATAATGTAGATAAGAATGTAGTATTGGGTAGTGTTGAAAAGTCTGTAAAGGACAAGAAAGTATTGAATTTGATTAAATTAGGATTAGAAGGGGCAGAAAAAAAGCACAAGCGTGTGGAGGATAAGGGCAAGAATGTGGGTAGCAGGAGTAGAAAGAAGGGGCAAACGAGGAAAAGGATATTGAATGATAATGAACCTAAACCCGACCCGTATTGGTTGAGGACATTTTTTGATTTTGCTCCTGAGGAGGCTGCAAATGTGCCTGATTATGGTTACTGTGGAATTTTGAGTCCTTTGCTGATGAATGTTTGCCTGGATGAATTTGATCACATGATGGAGAACAAGATAGTTGAGTTTTTCAGGCCTTCCGAGTCTGATTCAATTTGGAAGTATTCGATGAATGATGGTTGTCATAACCCTTCTTGGCCAGAGTTTGTGCCCTCAAGTGGCAAAATCAAAACTCGGAAAATGGACTACATTAGGTTTGCAAGTCATATTTTAATAGGTATAAGAGGCCCTAGAGAGGATGCTGTAGGAATTAGAAAGGAAATAATTGAGTATTGCGACAAAAAGTTTGGAATTAGGTTGGACAATTCCAAGATTGTGATTGACCATATAACGAGGGGAATTCAGTTTTTGGATCATATTATATGTCGTAGGGTTATACACCCTACTCTTCGTTACACCTCAAGTAGTGGTAATATTGTGAGTGAGAAAGGTGTAGGAACTTTGCTTTCCGTAACTGCTAGCCTTCAACAGTGTATTCGTCAATTTAGGCGGATTGCACTCGTAAAGGGTGATAAAGACCCTGAACCACTGCCTTGTAATCCTATGCTCTATTCGGGTCAAGCACACACCAATTCCCAGATGAATAAGTTATTGGAAACCATGGCAGATTGGTATAAATATGCAGATAATCGCAAGAAAATTGTTGGGTTTTGTGCATATGTTGTTCGAAGCTCTCTTGCTAAATTATATGCAGCAAGATATAGATTAAAATCTCGTTCCAAGGTGTATAAGATTGCTGCACGTGATCTTAGCCGTCCATTGAGGGAAAGTAGTAACAATTCTGCACCAGAGTATTCTGACCTTTTGCGCATGGGACTTGTTGATGTCATTGAAGGCGTACAGTTTTCACACATGTCGCTGATCCCATCTTGTGATTATACTCCTTTCCCTAGGAATTGGGTTCCCGATCATGAGAAATTGTTGCGGGAGTACATCAGATTACAAGATGCTAAATTTTTTTGTGAACTCAATAGATCAGTTAAACAGCAAGGTTTATGCTTGCCTCAAGATAAGATTTCTGAGATTGTATGGGACTACAAGGTCCTTGGTGTTTTAAGTGATCGATTTAGAAACGATAAGGGGACAGAAAATATGTCGTAGTGGGCATCTTGTACAGCCAAGTAGTTTGATTTCGGAATAGAGGTGCTCCCAAGGTCACAAGCTGGTTCTGACCCGTTGCTTATAAAGTTGATTAACGTCAACTGTAGGCATGCTTGAAATTTTTAGAGGTTGATGCCATGCGCCAGCAGTCTGGGATTTGTGGAAAAGGGTAAAGATATTCACTCATCCTTGTGCAATTTTAATGTGATCAGAAAGAATTCGATCTATATACGTAAAAATGTTCATACTAGAAACTTTAACAGTGCAGTTCTTTTCTCTATATATGCTATTTGATTCTTGTTCTAGATTTCTTTCTTTTTTCCACCTTCCGCTGTCCACATTTTGACCTGAAACACAGTTGGCACCACAAAGATGATATGTTCATGTAATATACTCTTATTTCATCCAAGTAACAATAGAATGTGATTCTGCTACAAACGAAAGCATTTATTATTATGTTGGATTTCTTTATCAATGACACTATGATAGTGAAGTTGTTCAATTATATCTGTATTTGCTCTTCTTATTCCCACCTTAAGGTAAAGTGCGAGATTGGCTGTGCAACAAAAAGTTGTAAATTTGATGTCATCACCAAAGGGACTTCAACAAATATTGCAGCTGAAATGAATATATCCTCCCTTCTCTTTGAATCCTGTGATCTTAGACAGGTGATCTTGTGCCATGGTTTCTTTCAACCATCGGTTGGAAAACCAAACCCCTCATTTCCTTGCCCACCACACACCGGTAATTTCTCTTGGTATGTGAGTTTTAATTATTGTTGACTCGCTCTCTATAATGTCTTGTTGAGGACAGCGGGGGTAGGTATAGTTATTAGCATTGATAGAGCACCTGAATATTTGAAAGTAGTTGAGTGCCCACAACCAGTACTGGGACTAATATTTATGATTGTATACTCGTTGGGAAGTCATAAATTTATCCTGCTTGATTTGTAGGTCTTCTTTTTACCGTTCTGTTATTTTCATCAAAATTTCACGCTATAGGTTGCATTTGGAGGGTGTCTGCTGTGACTTGTGGGTGCTTAAATTTTTTATTTTAAAAAATGAGAGCGATCACATTCTGCTTTTGACTGATTAATGTTGATTATGAGAAAAAAGAAAGATTATTTGGCAAATGCTTTCAACTTATAAAATATTGGCAGGAGACACTTTAGTTCATATACTACCCACTTTTAATTTCTTAGTATAAAAAATTGAGAAAATTATAAAATGGTTCACAGAATTGATACTAATTACAAATTGGTTCTATGCAGAAAAAAATATGCTTTTGTGTTGCGAAAAATTATTTTTTTGTGCAAATATTGTGAACCAATTTGTAAATATAGTCATTTTTTGAGTTAATACGTAAATGCCCCTAGAAAATTAGATTCAAATCACTTCTTTAAAAGCACAATCAATTGCAACCGCTCCTTGTTGACCTTGAGGTATGGACGAATGCGCAATGAATTAAGATTAGGCACAAAATTTCCTCTTCTGGCTTTCTTGATTCTACTTATTTTGATCCCAGCCGTTGATGTTAGTTTAATAAAATATTTTTAAAACAAATTTGAAGGCCACATTGATAGCCCATACCTATTAATCACACATGTTAATACGGTTAAAGTACGGTGCAGTTAAGAGCAATTAAAGTGTGATTGGGCTTCAATAGAGAGACTACAGGTTCTAAGTAGGGATATCAATAATATAATTTCCAAGTAGGGCTATAAATTCATTTGACTTTAGTCACATCCTCAGCTTCAATACCTAATCAACTGAGAATAATGTTAGATAAATATAGTGCCTCCGTCCCGATTTTTTTTTCAAAAGAACTGGGCACACAAATTAAGAAAAAAAAGGAAAAAAAAAAGAGTTGGGACGGATGGGGTATTTCTAAGATACATATGGAAAAAACAAATTTATTCAGTCAAACTTATTTCTCTTTTGAAAATTACTATGATCATTACCTTTTCTTTTTATACTCTGTGTCCAAAATTAGGCGCAACATTTGCACATATAATTTGAGATGTTTGAAGTATGTAGTTTAAATTGAATTGTATTAAATTTTGTATGTTAATTAACTAAGTTTCAATTTTATAATGTCATGTAACAATTTACTTTAAATTTTAATCTTGTAATCTGATAGAAATTTCAAAATTTGTCTTGTATTTCCAGAGTGACATGTTTAACATGATGGTTATTACGTTGCAATTAGATCCCGTAGATTAATCAACCGTTTAAAGTGAATTTTTTCATCCTAAAGTTTTATTATGTTTGAGAAGTGTTTTCAAGCTCTACATATTAGTTTTTAGAATTAGAAAAAAAAAAAGTGACAGTGGCACAATTTGGAAGGCATCTCTAAAGAAAATGATTTTGGAAACAGTTAGCAGTGTTTAAAAACAAAGTTCTATCCAAGACAGTCCGTTTATCATTTCTAGTGGTAGATAATAAATGTGAAAATCACCACCAACTTCAGATAAGAATGATAATTCACCTACATCATGCGATGTTTATTCTTATTATTATTATTCTTTTCAACACAAACACACATAAATACCTATTATTATATTTATAAATTATTTTTACATTCTGATTTAATGTAAAATAATATCTTACTTATACCAAAATCTCATAACAAATATATATATATTTACTATTTATTAAGATTTTCAACAAAAGAGTGCACTTGAAATTTCTCTGTGTGAATCAGACTTTATCTTACCTTATAGGTTTTAAGCGCGAACCCCTCCTCGCACAATTCATACTCGAATTGGAGAATACTGTGATGCAAATTAGATTACCCATGGGAAAAATAAAGTAATTAATTTAAAATAGTATCACCAAAAATGAAAAGAAAAATGTTTGACCAACTTAAAATACTACCAAATAGGTGTAAGCTACCAACATAAAGGTAAAAAATTGAAATCCTTTTATAAATTCCATCCTCACAATATCTATATATTTATACAAAATATCATTATTTTTTATTTTTTGGACCCATATTACACTCAATTCAATTAACTTCTCTACTTTTTACATTAAATTTTACCAAATTTACCCTCAAAATACTACTTTATTTTTACTTTATTTTATTTTTTTTAATTTGTGTGCCCTCCGCCTTGCAAATTGCTCGGGGAGGAGGGAGTATGTAGCATAGTGTACCAGAGGGTAGTCAATAAATATTTGAGTTGCAAAAAGAAAATGATCCTTCAATTGGAATAAGACAAGGCATAATTCTCACTAAGAAAAGAAACCGAATTATGATTAACTTTTTAGTAACACATATGGACAAAATAAAGGAGGGATGCAAGCAGGCGCTCAACTTGGCTTATAGTTTACGCAGAGAGTTGAAAAATGACACCACATTTACTAATTAGAAGTACATCAGAGAACCCAGATTTATTTCAATTTCCATTCAATTGTGAAGTAATCGATCAATTCTCCACCTCCTCCTCAAACGCCGACGCGGGATAAGCTCTGGAGAGGCCAGTCGGAGTAGCAAACACCATTTTACCGTTATTTGGATCCGGAATCGAGATATAAGAAATGGTGACCCAGATCAGTAGCTCCTTGCTCTTCACACCTGTCAGGTGCTTCATCCGACGGTTCTCGACGAACGCCGTGACGACGGTGTCGTACCAGACGCTCTTACCGATAGATCGGAAGACGTGCGTCTTGCTCTTCTTCTGCTTCAGCCACACGAATCCAGTGTTCTCGTTGTGCCCTACCTCTACGATGTCGTCTAGGGGGAGGAGCCCCTTTGGCATGTTGATCTTCTCCAGAAGCTCCAGCGATTGCTGCTTGCACGCGGCGTTGCCGGTGAAAACTTTGGCGTTCTCGCGGTGGGTTTCGATCAGTTGAGACGACATTACGGCGAGGAGAGATGGATTAGGGAATTTTGCAGAGGTTATTTTTTTTCTTTTTGGGAAGTTTGAAAAGCTGCGAGTAGTTTTGGCGTTTGGGGTTTGTTGCATTTATGCATAAGAAATGGACGCGTCATGGGTGTGATGCAGTTACCAAAATGCCCTTTGTAGGTGACACGTGTTGGAGTGTAGTTGGGGTAGGGGAGGAAACGGCCAGGTGGGGTTTGCGATTTGGGGATATGACGGTATTAATAATCAAGGTAATTAGGTGGTAGTTGACTTAACTAGGAAAGAAAAGAGGCCCACAAATTAAAAGGGGATGAAATGACTTTCTATTTTTTGGCAAATTTATTTAAATATTATCCTCCTTTTTGTTCCACTGAATTTGCTAATTTTTGTTATTTTAATATTTCATATAAATTTATGCATTATTAAAAAAATAATATTGATTTATCAGCACATTCACAAGTCTATACACATATTTACTCTAAGATACTATTTTATATATAAAATATATTTTTCTTAAACAGTGTGTCATCATAGAATGCAAAATACCTAGGGAACGAAGGGAGTAAATTTAATTTGGAAATTTTATTGAAAATGGAGTACAAGGAACACTTCAATCCTTGCAATGGAGAATGTTGACAACATATACATCACCAACATTAAAGTACTGCATTATTTTAAAAATATAATTTCTTTCTGTTCACCTTTTATACTTGCTGCACTAAATCAATACCTCAGTGAGTCCCTCGGGTTCATAAGTCAATCTCTTATTGAAATTTTTCTTAACAATGTTGTGTTCCCAAATATCCAAGACCAAGATCTCACAATTATTTCCTCTGTGAATCTAATTACATTTATAGATGCACCACTATATACTACATCATCCTCAAGTTTCATAATCGATCAAATCGCATAAATCCACAGAGCTCGTTTGTTCCTAGATTATGGATTAATAATATGAAATTATAGGAACGGTAAATATAAATAAGACCAAGATTTGTCTAACCTTCTTTTGCAAGATTTATAACTTGAATGTATATGTGTTCTTGTATTAATAAGCAAAGCAATGCTTAATACAAGGGATTGAATTTCTGCATAAGAACCGCTCTATTTTGTGCAAACAAGTAGCTTATTTAAATATATTTCTATGGCTAACATGAAGATACATGTCTGACAGTTTTCACTAGTTGGGCTATGCATGTTCCGTCGGGTCCCTAAGATCTTGGAGATTTCCGTCGGGTCCCTAAGATCATGGAGATTGTGGGCACTTGCCTTAACTCACTCTTAATTAAGGTCATATTAGCATCAATTTGTGCTCATTTATAGATGAATTTCTAAAATTTTAAATGCATTTAAGACCTTTATGGTTATCTATTTAGGACTCATTTGGTTCGTAAGATAAAAGTATCTATCCGTCGAAAATATGCATATTTTCGACGGATAGATACTTTTATCTTACGAACCAAATGAACCCTTAGTTGATAATCCATTTTATTTGATTTAATTGAAAAATTCATGTGTTCCACTTTTGACAATTTTCAGGGCTTATTCGAATGAGATGAATTAAGAATACAAGTGGTGGGCCCCAGCCAATTTCCCCTACTAACACTACCCCTGCAATTACCATTTCCGTTCACAACCACTCTCCAATCTGCCGCAACAGCAACACAAAACCGTCCTCGCCGGATTTCCAATGGCAGCGCCCAATCTGTTCCAGAATCTCCAACCGTACCCATGCCCTGTTCTCGCCGATTCGGCGACGCACCACACTGCCCGCCGACCAGCCGCCGAGTCGCCGTCAACCGCCTCCACCGGAACCTGCAAATCCTCCACCCGTCGTCTTCGAAGTCAGCAGAAACTGCTCTGTTCCGCCAAGACACGATCGCTGCTCCTCTTCTCTGTTGTGCTCGATTCGACATCGCCATCTCAACCGCCGTTCACGCATATCTCATCCGCGCATCGCCTCCTCCTCGGTTCGTCGCCCAACGGCCTGAACCGCCGTCGTGTCTAAGCCGCCTCACCATCTCTGAACCGGTCGCACAACCTGCAACTCACATCCGTCGCCGATTTCACTCACCACTACTCTCGCGGTCAACCAACATCGCGCCTCCGCCGGAGTTCTTCAGACGCCACAACTGTCCTTCGATCCCAGCCGCCTCACGCTCCTCTGTTTGGTAATTGAAGAATTAATTTGGGCCCATTCTTATTTTACTTTTAAGGCCCAGAGCCTTTTAACTAAAAAGCCCATTTTACTGAGATAAAAAAAAGATGATTTACATATAAGTTTAAGAAACTCACTATATTTACATATAGGTTCAAAATATGTGCACAGAAATATATTATTTTTTTATACAGAAGCATATTTTTTTTCTGCACAACACATATTTATAAATATAGTGATTTTTTTGAATTTATAGGTAAGTTACCCATAAAAAAAAAAAAAGAGGAGGACGCATTTGAGATCACGCATCAGTAGTTTAGGAATTAGGGCAGTAGGTTAGATGACAATAGTTTAGACTAATTCTGTGATTTTTCACGTACTCGAGATTTCAGGGATCAGAGAAAACAGTTTCTTATCTTGGTTTGCTTATTCATTAATTTATTGTTTTGAGATTATTTCATTATTCTGGTTTGATTTTTAATTTAAAGCCGTAATTAGAATTTATACTTATTTTGTTATTTCAATAATTCCATGTTAGATTTATTTATATTAGTCTTCATTAATTTCTTTTGTAATTTCTTTTGTCTCATTTATTCATGCTATGCAACTTCTTGTTTCAATTAATTTTAGTAACATTTCTCTCATTTTTAGTCAATTTATGTTATCTTCAATTATACCTATGAGCAGGTCCGTCCCAAAGAATATGGAGGCTCTGTGCTACTTTATAAAATAAAATCTCAAATATAATAGTTGAAGCTAAATAGTTAGAGAAGATTAAACAATTACCGACATTAAAAAAAATTGACCATTAAACACCATGAATTTGGTGACTTGTTTGAGGAAAAATTAATTAAAAGGATAATACAAGATCTTTTGCTAAAAAAAATTTCTTGATGTTGTAGTATTTTTTATGTGTAGTTGTAACAGTATATTTTATAATTGTTGAAAAAAATATATGTTTCAATATTTGAAAAATATAAAATACTGAGGTATTTATAGATAAAATCTCATATCTTAACTGACTAACAAACTTCCTAATTATTTGTGATTTGAAATATTCATAAAACATTTCATGTATATAATCTAACAATAATTTCATTGAAATTTATCTATACTAAAATAAATTTTTCCAAAATTGGGCCCCTGAATTGTAGGGGCCCTGTGAGATGTCACTGGATGTACATGTTAAAGGACGGCCCTGCCTATGAGTTAACCATTTTTGCTTTGGGTGGAATTCACGCGAAGCACGCACGTTTTAGTTTAGGTTGTTATTTTCATATTTTTGATTCATTTCAATTTTTGCATTTTAAGTAGTAGTAGTAGTAGTAGTTAGTAGAGATGTTAAACGGGCTGACCCTAACCCTACAGGGCCAGCCCTACAGGGCTCCGGGCCTAAACAGTCTCGGATCTTGGCGCTTCATTCTTAACGAGCCGCTATATGCTCGGACCTAACCCTAACTCTAGCGGTCCGCGGGCTAAACGGGCCACTAACGGGCTTGGGGTAAAATTTTTTTACAAATTTAAAATTTAATATAAAATAGAACTAATGATTTAATAACTAAAGTTCACACATCGCTAAAAGTTTTGAATTAATTGAGATCTAACTTATTTACTTATTTTTTATTTTAATATGTAGTTAAGTTATTAGTTAATAATGAATTAGTAATTAATAATTAATAAAAATATAATTAATAAAATTTACAATTACGTAACACAAGTGAGGAGAAATCAGACCAGCCCACAGCCACAGTACACAGGCCCACGGCCCACACCTCCACAGCCCACAATCACTTTCCAATTTAATTAACTTATATTATATATTAATTATTTAATTTAATTAAAAAAACCGGGCTACCGGCCCAGCTCGGTTAACCGGCGGGCTAGCCCATTTAGCCCGCGGGCTAACCGGTCCGGGCCAAATAGGCCCGATTTTATACGGGCCGTCATATGCTCGGACCTAACCCTATAAAAAACAGGGTTAAACGGGCCGGCCCGCCAGCCCGCGGCCCGTTTAACATCTCTAGTAGTTAGAACCCAAATTTGCAATTTCATTCTTGTTAATTTAATTCCAAAACTCACACTTACACATATTAGGATTAGATTATCTCATTGCTTCATGTGGATTCGATATTTATAACTTGGTCAGCTTACCACTAAATGATCCTATACACTTGTAGAAAAGTGCATTTGTGTGCGAACACAAATCGTTAGTCAACTCCCACCAATAGTCTAGTGACAGTTGGACACATATTTCGAAATCAATATCTCTAATGCCGGAATGGAATCGGTGTATATCGTCCAAGATCTTTCCCACATGCTACAATAGCTTGTTGCTCACGTCTCTGACACTCAGTGTAGTATTGTCTTAAGGAATGGGGCTATGCAGGGAGCTCGGATCCTCACATGGAATCCTCAGGCTCCCTAACTTTGTTACTCTCCTTCCTAAGCCCTCAAGCGATATGAATCTAACTTGCCCTATCTTGTCTTGGGTCTCGTTGGGCCTCTTGGAAATTAGGTCGAGCCTTTTTTCCTCAGGCACATTTATGCCACAACAGTATGTTCACGAGGCAGTGCTATAAGTCTATGTCACGACCGAGAGGCAAGCGATGATGATCCAAAAAATCTTGTTACTAGGAAGCAGTCTGCACAAACAATAAACTAATATTAGTAATGGACAAAAATAAATAAAAATTTATAAAATACTTATATTCCGTCAACGACAAAATGTTCAGTCGGGTGTCATGTAGAGGATGCTGCCGTGAAGAAAATCCAACGACAGATGAGGTCAGTCCCGTGGGAGGATGTCTGGAAAGACGGCGTCATCACAACGTCCCATCGATAATTAGGGACCTCAGGTAATGGTATCGATTGTCCTCCTCTCCCCCTACCTTGAACATCATCTTGCTGACTCATCTATCTCAAATTTAAACTAAATCAATTATTAATAAATTTATCAACTAATTTTACATATAATCAAAGATAACTAAACTTACTCAACTAAATAACTCATTAAATAGATTCAACTTACTAATCAACTAATTTTACATATAATCGAAGATAACTAACATACACAACTAAATAACTAATTACATTCAACATACTAATCAACTAATTTTAATAAACTAATAACCATCAACTATTTAACAATCAATTTTATAAACTAAACTAATTAAACATAATATATATTTAAATTAACATAACGTACTTAATTAACAAATTATATAAACATATATAACATAATAATTAACATAACATAATTAACTAAATATACCAGAGGCGGTCGCTAATTTACATGGTGACGACCGCTTTATTATTGATCATTAATACCATAACTGTTCTCATTAAATGGATCAAAGATGGTGATTTGGTGGTCGTTAATTTATATTTTAAATTTAACGATCGCTAGGGATGACAAAATGACCCGCCCCAAAGCTACCCCGCCCTGGCCCGCTTTGTTTGGGTCAGCCCCGCCCCGCCCTGCGTATGGGGCAGGGCAGGCATGGTTTGCATTGCTCTGTCCCGCCCCGCCCCGCCCCATCATGCCCCATAGTATATATTTAACAAAATATAATATTTTATAATATATAAAATACATTCTAAATATAATATTTTATAATATATAAATAAATTTAATATACTGTATTTTATAATATAGATAATAATTTTAAAATTATTTATTTATTGTAATTCTAATCTAAAATAAATCAAAAATTATTTTTGTTTAATATGATTTGATATATTTGGTGCATTATTTTTATATTAATATAATTTCATTAATCCGAATTATATATATATATATTATATATATATATATATATATAAATATTATATTTTAGTATGTGGCAGAGCGGGGCAGGCATGGGGCACAACATTCTGCCCTGCAGTGGGGCATGTGGCAGGGCGGGACGGCAGGGCCGAGGTGCGGGACATACATGAGTATTTAGATATCCGCCCTGCCTCATTGTCATCCCTAAGGATAGCCTTGATGGTCATGAATATGGCTAGTTAATTTCTTGGCCACCTGTTGACTGTCATTAAATATCGATTTAAAGTAAACCGCACGCGAGATAGGTGTCGCAACCGCCAAGACGGTCGTTAATCTACTAAATTAGCAATCATTTTACGAAGCTATCGTTAAATCGATTGTTTATTATCTGATTTCGATCAATTGTTATAATCAATTGTAAATTGGTTGCTACTATCAATAACTAACGACCAATATAAAAGCGGTGGCTAAATTCGATCGTTAAAACATACAATTTTTTTAAAGTGTTAATTGAAATAAAAAAAAAAGTTTGAATCCTTTGTTTTACCTCCATGTTTCATTTACATTTTCATTCTTTAAATCAGCGACAAATTAAATGACCAAATAATTAATGTTAACTTAGTTACGTAATCAAAATTCCTAAAAAAAAAAAAAAATACTAGAACACACACGCACACACCAAATTAAATAAAGCACTGTTTGAAAACCATTCTTATAGTATAATTTATAAATTAACAGAAATATACATTCTTACGTACATTTAATATTTTTTGTTAAATTTATTATTTAGTATAATTGCACCAATTCAAGAATAATAAAATTCGTTAGATAAAAGTTTTTATATACAAATCTAAGATTTAAAATTTTTATTGATATTATTTTGATTTTTTTTATTGTAAATTCGATGACTATCCTAAATCCAATTTTAGCTTGGTCAAATTTCCAAGGCCCCAGTCTAACTCGAGGTCATTCAAAAAATTAAAAATATATTAAAATCTAAAACATTTTATTTATTAGTTTTAATGTATTTTAATAAATTAATGTATATTATATGCATTAAAAATGATTAGAATATATAAAAGTAGAAGAAATATTCTAATACTTCATAGTAGTGGAGGTAGCGCTGGCAAACGGGCCGGGCCGGGCCAGCCCAGCCCAGCCCACCGGGCCAACTGATGTTCACGTGCTGGGCCGGACCGGCCCATTTTTCAGTCGGGCCTATAAAAATTGAGTCCAGCCCAGCCCAATCTAGCCCACGGGCTAACGGGCCAGTCCGACCCATTTTTTTTAAAATAATAATTTTAAAAATTATACTATAATCACTGTTAACTTATACTTTTACAATCCACAAACCAACAATACAAACATAAAATAGAACTAAAACCACAAATTCAAACATAAATTAAAAAAGAAATAAAGATCATTACTCATAGTCATAGTGTCTTAATATAATAAAAGCAGTTCATAAGTAGAGAAGAGGGGGAGTCGTGTGTTCCACTATTGAAAATTAGGAAACTAAGGTTTGTTGAATTATGAGGTGTATTGAAAAATGAAAACAGTACACGCCAAAGCTCAAAAGTCTAAGAATTCATTATTTTTAATTATATTATTTTAAAATAAATTTTATTTCACCGGGCCAAAAGGGCTGACCAAAACGGCCCGATTTTTTTCAGGCCACTATTTTTCCGGCCCAGCCCAGCCCATACGTCGGGTAGGCCGGGCCGGAATTGCCAGCTCTAAGTGGAGGTGTCCCGCCCGCTCAACTTGGCTTGTAAAATTCAGGAATTCTTCTTTTTAGTTTTTATCAATAAATTCATAAATATTTTATTCAAAATTATAATGTATTTTTATGTACTTTTTGGATTAAAATTTAATTATAAGTATTTTTAAAATTGAAAATCATGTGTATACAAAACTGGGGAAAACTTATTTTTAAGGCCAACAGGTTAGGGGGTTAGCAAAAGGAGGCCCATAAGTTTGCGGACTGGCAATTTAAGGACCGCAGCTTTTTAACTTGGCAAATTAAGGACCACAACTTTTTAACTTGACAATTTCAGGACCGCAACTTTTTAACTTGGCAAATTAAGGACAAAAGTGGCCTGTATGTGCTCCAGTTAGGCTAAAATTGCATGAGATTGGCACGTGATGGACGATTCCAGGCTTAATTCTACACATGGGATGTGGAAATTAAGTGTCAATCTCATGAAAGTTCAGCGCAACTGGAGCTCATACTGGCCCAAATTTTGTTCTTAATTTGCCAAGTTTTTTGCTACGGTCCTTTAATTGCCAAGTTAAAAAAACTGCGGTCCATAATTTGCCAAGATAAAAAACTGCGGTCCTTAAATTGCCAGCCCGCAAACTTACGGGCCTCCTTTTGCTAACCCCCTAACCTGTTGGCCTTAAAAAAAAATTTCCCATACAAAATTGATTTTTAAAAAGATATAAATTTTAAAAAAGCATAATTTAACAAAAAAAAATCTAATTTTTTATTTATTATTATGAGAAATAAATAATATTAATATTTGATTAAAAATCAGTGAACATCTCAAAATAAGTATATAAAAGATTCCACTAGAATTCAGATTATTATTCTAATATTATATATTTATTGATTTAAAATTTAAATATAAATTTAATTTTTAAAAATTATTGATTGAAAGAATACGTATCCTAGTTTTGGTATATATATGTTTCATTTTTACTTGTTTTGGAATTTTAATTATATAATTAATTTGTTTTACTAATTAAATCTTGTTGCCATTCTAAAAGATGAAACAGTAAATATTAAAACATTAAAGTGAAACAAGAGATTTAGGACCAAAAAAGTTTATGTTATTAGGTTCGTCATGATCAGCGAATATTGATGTGATTAATTGCTGACCAAATTCCAGTCCATCAGACTCCCTTACCAAATATTGTGTTGTGTTATAAATTCATAAATGTAAAATTACAATTACATATATATGTTAATACATTCAATTAACATTATAAAAAATAATTAATTTTTAGAAATTGTTGTACATCATTTAATATACAATATCTTATTCAATCGTTTTGGCATCCTTGATACAATGTGCAGCTTCGAAGGATCGGATTAGCCTTGCTATATTCATTCATTCTTAAAGTAAATTCGATCAAGCTAGCCTAGGAGGCATGCGCAGTTTGATAAATTATACACACACAAATAGAAAAATATTTGTATATAATTTATTATTATGATGGAATATATGTGTATATATATATATATATATAAATTGGAGAATATTTATATATAAATACTGATTCTTTAGGCTAATTAAATTTTATTGGATTAGTCTTGTATGCACCAGTTACACGGTGCAACTCAAGTCCATTTTTTAAAAGTTAAACAAAATACTACTGAAAAGTTACATATGTTATTACTGAAAAGTTAAACTGTGAAAGATACACTTTTCAGTAATAACATGTGTCACTTTTAAAAAATGAACTTGAGTTGCACCGTGTAACTTGTGCACAATTTTATTTTGTGTGTATCTTGGACCGTGCTATATCACTATAGAATACATCCATTCTTACACATGAGTTCATCATAAACAAGCACATAAAAAACTGTTTATTGATCGATCCATATTCCTCGATCCCACATGGAGTTTGTATAGCCATATATAATAAGAATTAGTGTAATAATCTCGATCAAGTTTGTAGGTGATCTACCTCCATCTCGATCACATATACGACTTTGAATCTTGTACATATGCAACAAAAACAGATAACTTTTTCATTTTTGAAATATTAATTAACTAAAGAAAATTCACACACTTGGTTACGTTTGCATGTTGTATCACGTCTGCTCTTGCCAGCCAGGAAACCGACCATGTGAATTAATAATCAGGTACATCTTACAATAAGGATGTGTTTTGTTTGATGGACTAAATACTCATTTTCACAAACACAGAATTATTCAAGTCAAAATATGCATGGCAGAAAGAATCATGTGTTTGTGGGATTGACTATTTAAATCCATCAAACAAAAAACACGGAAGATATTTATTTTGGTTTTAACAGGAGAGATGATTGAGATTGTGATTATTAATTCTTCCACGAAGTTATATATATATAGTTATTATTAGAAAAGATGATCATGCATGATGCGTACGGCAGGCCAATTAAAGGTGAAAGGCGGCCAATGGATGCACACGCCACAAACCAGTAGAAGACTTAAATTTGACTTTATCAGTGGATGGGACTCCGACGTACATGTCAGAGACGGGAACCGCCAGGAAGAGCTCCTTCCCTTTGACGCCCCTAACCTTGGCCACGTGTCGGTGGCCCACATAACCGGTGATTTCGAGATCGCATATGAGTGTGCCAACGCTCTTGATCTTGCACTCACTCTTGGTTTTCTGGCGCAACCAGAAGAAGCCGCTGGAACGCTTGAAACCCAACTCCTCCAGCTCACCCACACGAAGTATGCCTTGGGGCACTGAGAATTCTTCTAGAATCTTCTGGAGATTCTCTTTGCACGCTGCGTCTCCATGGTAAATCTCTGCTCCCTCCCGCTCACCTTCCATCTTTTTTTATTCGTTTCTCCTGTCAATTTAGGTATATATCATTTATTTATAATTAATTATTATGACCAATTAATTAATTAATTAATTGCGCGTGTTACTTGTCATTTTCTTTTTAAGTGTTTCTTTGGCCGATTTTTTCCTAGGTACTGACAAGATTGATCAATGCAGTATCTTGATTATAATTAATTGTGATTAATTAAGTTCGAATAGCTTTGCCAAAACCTAAGTAATTCAATGCAGCCCTACATATATATTTAGGGTATGTTTGTTTTTGTACTTGCGTGCCATAAGACTTTGCGATCACGTTTTTACACGAGTTTGAGATGTAACATCCGAATTTCACATCTCAAACTCAATCCACACCTAATAATACCTATTAAACCTATTATTACTTTTTTCAACAAAATACTCATAAAATACCTATTATACCTATTATTATACCTATAAAACCAATTATTATCATACTTTGATTTGACATAAAGTAACATCATACTCTATTAAAATCTCAAAACAAACACACACTTTTACTATTTATCAAGATTTTCACATCTCAAAATTTTAAAGTCATGACTTGCTACGACCCCTTAAATCCCAAAACAAACGTACCCGGCACTTTTGTAAAATTGGGGTGTCTATGCATGGCTCTATCATTAGTTAATAATTGTATAATATATATATATATATATATATATTTCATTTTATTGAGTTTCAGAAAATATAAAACCGATAAGTTTGCATTCTTTCCAAGTTTAATTACAAATTAAATCATTATTTTTCAATATCACTTTTCATTTGAATTTTTAGATTTTGTTTAAAAAAATCAATCCAACTTTTTATTTTTTACTTAGAGCTTGTCCCACAGATTTGCATGTCTTTGTTATCGCCTACATCATTTCCGGAGTTGAGCTTAAAAAATCATTTTGACACTTGCATAAATTGAACTTCATCGTTCATATGTTTAAAAGTTCATATCATGTGTTAGACTTGGAGTGATTTTTTTTAATAATAAACAACACCGTTTTATATATAATATTTACGTAGACGTCATATGCAAGCGACGAATAAAGGCATATTTGCCCCAGTTGACTAATATATATATAAAATTGCAGATTTTTTAACAAGTTCTAGGAAAAATTGGTGATTGTTATGCATTCATTCAATGATTATCTGTAAAATCAAATGTGACTATTTGTAAGGGAGGAAGGAAAAATAATGTGTAAAATCAAATGTGACTATCTGTAAAATCAAATGTGACTATTTTTTAAGTTAGAATTGTCCATCTTTCTTTGGAAACAAGATCATAGGAGTTCATTTATTTTGCGTCATGTATGATTAATTCATGATTATATTATTAAATGGATAAAAAATGAGTGCAAAATAATTCTCATGTGTTGATTCAGCGGTGAGAGATTGTGATTTATTGAGTTTTTTTTTTTTTTTTTCTCGGTTAAACATTTAAAATTCATAAAATGTCATTATTGTTAAACTTTACTCTAACTTCAATTGAAGGCCCACCAATGAGTGGTATTGTCTTAGATCCATCCGATACCAAATTATTGAAAAAATAGAAACAGCAAATGTAAAACGAGCCAAGATCGAAAAGAAAAAGGAAACAAACCTTAAAAGTTTCAGCATGTCGTGAGCCTAATATTTGTCAGCTAATACTAGTAGTCCCATTTCATAGCAAGGCTAGCAGCCTAGAATAGAGGGCCCATTTCAATGTAAGTTTGGAGGCTCCTTTCATAGCAATCCATGTAATCCAATGTGTTCTCGACCCATCAAAAGAAACAGCCCACCCGCATTTGCAACGATTTGCAAATGAAATTCAACTTTCAATACATGGTGAGTTGAGTCCAGCTCAAATATTTCGACCAGTTGTGTCTAATGTAAAGATCTAGCTCTAGTCAAGTTGGACCTTGTTTTTTTGTCAAAATTTTTAATTTACGGGTCACTATTTGTGTAAATTATAAATATATATTCTCCTACTTATTATCGCTACATACACATTCACTTGTATTAACATCGAGTCACGGGCAAAATCAATAATTAGGTAAATTTTCATTCCAAAAGCGTGTAATCATTTACATAAGTGCAAGTAAAGTAGACAAGAGGTTGAGTGATTAATCATTAAAGAATGGGTCTACAATTAGCATTTGTTCTGCCAACCTGTTGGGCTTTTCTTTTGTCAACTCTTTACCGTGAAGTATCTCTTTGGTGGAGAGTAATTGGTTATCTTTCATTCATGGGATTCACCCCACATTCTTAAAAGATACCCCTCACACTTGCCACATGTCCTATTCCCATTGGCAAACAAATCCGAGCTGGCCCTCTTGGTCTTGGGTCCCACATTGGGCCCACCACCCTGTTTGAGGTTGTGCCTGTATTCAATTGCCACCTGCTCAAATACTTCCACCTCAAACATGTTTAGCTCCAACTTTGGCTTCATTTTGTCCCTCACGAATGCAAATGGCAGCTGATCTCTGGGGTTAAACCCTTCCAATTCGTTGAATAATAAGCAACCAAATAAATTGGTTGCTACACTGTGTTTCCTCAGGATAAGAGCGCTGTCCGGAACATCTGCATTTAAGAAATATTATAATTTTAATCAAGAAAACTTGAAAATTTGATCAACCATGATATAATATTATTGTGTAATAATAGAAGCTTTTCTTCAAAAAAAGAAAAGAAAAGAAAAGTGCTCAAATGCAAGTGGTTGTCACACTCATGAAACTAGGACCATAGTTTTAAGCAATCTTTTAAAGCAGTTAAATATAGTTCATCACCAACTATGATATCTAGCATGGAAATAACTTGTAACAATTTGTCTCATGTAATGGATGAACAATTAAAATATTTAGATATATATGATAATTGAATTGAAATTTAAAATTAAAGTACCAGTGGGATAAGGCTTGTGTGGGTCCCATGGTTGCAAGCCATTCTGGCAATAGGTCTCCATTTGAAACTTGAGCGCATTAACATCCCACCATTTCTTCCACCTAGCCGTGGCCATAGCCTCTTCCATGGTGTGCAAGAAGAAGGGGTGCCTGGAAATAGCAATATCCACATTCTCCACCACGAGGAGGGAATGAATTAGCAAAAAAGGGTCGATCATCAACTGCAGCTTAGCGTCCACCCAAATGCTGTATCTGGAGTTAGGGAAAAGGCGGTGGAGTAAGTATTTTGGTATGACCCCGTTCATGGCAGGATTATCGTACAAGTAGTCGCTTGACACCTTGATGATCCTCCACGCCCCAATCTTGAAATTCTTTGATTTTGTTGAAATTAATTTGTGGAAGTGTAATCTCCTCAGTGTTGCTTCGTCTACGAACATGAAGAAGCATGCATACTCCAAGGTTTTGGATCCAATCCCTCTTGGTTGTCGGATTTTGTCGTGATCGTTGAATATTGCTGACACTACTACTAATCCCATGCACTTCTCCATTGAAGATTGATCTGAAATCAACAAAATTTAACGTTCAAAACAATCTCAATCTCTCTTTGACATTTACAATTGTAGTGGGAGAGAGAGAGAGAGAAACTGACCAGAAGAACTAATCTGGAAGGGTTTAAAGAACCCACAAGGGACTCTTATTCCATCATCGTAATGCTCGAAATAAGAGATTCTATCCTGGAAACTGAAATTCCCACCGAAAGTGTCGGCATTCCCCTGCATATACAACAGGGGCAGGGGGGAAGTGGAATTGGCCAATATGTTTTGGATCTCCTCCAAAGCGTCCCAATATTCTGAAAAAATTAGAGTCAGCAGATTATCCAAATTAATAATTATGATAGGAAATGGGAATTGGTATTATGTTATGATTTTCGTTACCTGAGAAAAAAACAGGGGAATTGCATGAGGAGCGAGTGGTGGGAATGGCGTGTTTGTGTTGGCCGTACGACAGAGGGTAGGAGAAGAGTGGGCCCTGGAGAGGGTCGAATGGGGATGATCGGAAAATGCATTTGGTGGCGGAGAGAGTGAAATAGACGGCGGAGAAGAGGTAGAGGAGAGAGAGGCACAAGAGTTTTGATTGGAAGATGAGTGGCGTTGAGAACTTGGCAAACTTCCCCATTTATGCATGATGCAAATTTTTAGCCGTAAAACCTCATCATATGCAAAATTTTGAGTTCCTTGTGTTTAAATATTAATTATGATTATAATTATAAGTAATTATTGCTGCTGTTATCAAGTAAAAAAGATGGGCATTGCATCACGATAACTTGTGCCTACAACAATATTGGGATTATTATTACATCTTTTCATAAACATTACTTCAAAGTTGAATTGGTCACGTATATCATACACAACATCAAGAATTGACATAATGATTTCAACACATAAATAATTAATATACACCGCCTTGCATTAAAAAAATATAACTCCTCACAAATAGTTACACTTTATGAAAAATGTATGGATGTTGTGACGAAAAATAATTTAGGTGACGGAAAGAGAGTTATAGTTATGACAATTTCATCACAACAGCATAATCTTTAGTGATAAATATAGTCACGTGAAACAATAAAAATATAAAAACATTAAGACAAAAAAAAATGATGAAATTATGAAGTTGTTCTAATGATATATTTGTCACAATAAAATCATTTTTTACGATAAACAGGTTCCGTCACTAACTATTGTGACGATATCCTTTAATCATCACTACACATATTTTGTGAGGCTTTTGGCAATGAAGTACGTGGCAAAAAAAAATTTATCACTGTAAATTTCTAGTGATAAAAATTTATGTTTTTACGTTAAAATTTTTGACAAAGAAAAGTTTTTTTTTTTTTTTTGTGGTGCTACTTTGGGAAAGAAATCGATTAAAAAAAAATTAGTGCTACTTTGGGAAAGAGATCGATCAAGTCATCCATTAGTGTTGGTAGTAGTACCCCACTTCCCACAACACAAAAATGATAAAATAAGAAATTTATAATGGAATGGATAGAGTATAATTGTATTGTTAACTTATTGTGATCTTTATTTTTGTTAAGAAAAAGTAAAAAAGAATCTAAAATTATCAAAGTCCAAATGACCTTACTAATTGTTTATTGTGTATTCAAAATTCGGCCTTAAAGGCCTGGGCTCATAATTAGGGGTTTAACTTAGGCATTGTAACCGGCTTCCTAGTTGGACTTAGTCATGGGCTTTATATTTACAAGGAGGGCCCGTCTATATACACTCACATCACTCAATAGCACACACACAAAATGAGTACACCATCATTCAATTACTACACACATTAAATTATTATTTTTATTCCTACACATACAAAATGAGTACACCCGTCATTCAATTATTACACACACATCATCCAACCCAGTGCTGCAGCCCATGAGTAGATCCGCCTATGTCCTAGAGTATATGTTCTCCCATAGACAAATGTACGTTGTATTTTCAAGAGGTATTTCTATAAAAAAATACAAAGTGTTGATCAAAATAAAGGACATAAATTCTAATGTAAAAAATATATAAATCTTTTACAAACTTCAATATTAAATTTTAAAATTAATCAAGTAGATTTTTAATCCACTATTATGTGCCGAGAAATTTTATTGTAAAAAACATATAAATGTTTTATAAATATCAATTTTTTATGGCTTATAAGGTAAATGCATTAACATAAAACAATTGATGTCACAGAGTCATTAACAAATAATTTTTATAGATGAGAATTTTTAAACATTGATCAAGAAAAGGAAATGTCTATATTAAAGAAGCTGATTTTACAGCTCAGACTACCTGTTTTCTAGTCAACAACTCCAATGAAGTTAGCTGATTATGTCACAAGAGAATGAATCACATTAAATTTAAAACCATGAATGAGCTTGTGAAAAACAGACTTGTAAGAGGTCTGCCAACACAAAATTCAAGAAGGAACACCTGTGTGATGCTTGTGTTAAAGGAAAGCAAATTAAGAAGACTTTCAAGAAACCAGGTGAGTGAGCTCACCTGGCCACCGGGCTCTCACTTGAGTAAGTGACCTGAGTTTGATTCCCTTTGAGAACGAATATGAAGGAGATATAAGGTGGACTTGAATATATGAGTGTATGGACACTTTTGGTGTACTAACTACTAACCACTAACATTTACCGATAAAAAAAAAAAAGGAAAAAAAATAGACTTTCAAGAGCAAAACTCATTCAAGCACATCAAGAGTACTTAAACTTTTGCACATTGTTTTATTTGGATCTATAGAACCTGTAAGCATTAGTGGAAAGAAGTACACTCTAGTAGTAGTAGATGATTAATCAAGATTTTCTTGAATAATGTTTCTAAGAAAGAAGAGTGAAACTCTACAAAGGTTGCCAAAAGTTGACGAGAAGGATTCAAAATGACAAGAACATGAAGATTGTGAGAATCAGATCAGACAAAGGAATGGACATTTTTATATCAATATTAATTAACAGCAAACAAATTTATTTTAGAATTTTTAGGAAGTACATAAGTTTATTCTCTTTTTGAATTCGTAAAATGTATTTAATTATCATGTATATAATTTTCTATTAAACAAAGAATAAAAAATAAAAACTTCTGAGCTAAAATGTAATAATACAAAATTTTCACGTCTAATATATAGTATAAACAAAAAAATTATTTAATATTATTAAATTAATAACGACATGCAACACAATTATTATCATATAACTAGTAGTTTAAAAGGTCTCTATGTGCTTTACAAACGGAAATGGAACATATAAGGGCGACAAATTCACACTAATTTCAAGATTACAGGGATCAAACAACCAAAAACCAATAAATATTACAAAATATATTGATCAAAATATCATAAATTTTAGGTCAATCATGTTTATTTTAAAAAAAAAAACAATGGAAATAAAAAACTTATTAACATGAATAGTGCCAAAAATTGTTGGGGAATTTTGTGAATGCTCGGATTTATTCGGGTTATACTCTAAAATACAAATGTAAGTATACAACTAATATCATGATTTAAACATAATTAAAATCAAATAGTTAAACACCCAACAACAAGGTTTGCATGTAAAACATATGAACATATAAAATCACATAAATCCCTACACATGCGGAACTAAGAGGTTTAACTCAATTATACCACTTGATGACAAAAATCTTGAGATACTCGTTTCCGGTGCGCACGATCAACTTGATCAACCCAATAAGTCTTCTTAAGTATTCCTTTGCCCTTGCCTGTACACTCGGTGGGAGGCTACACGAACAATTACAACACAAAAAAAAAGAAAAATATTTTGTTGCCCTACTATTGTATTGGCTGAAAATTAGGTCTTCTTGTTGTAGGTTTATGAGCTCTTAAAACTCATATTTATAATGAGGATTCTAGGGTTAATTTGTGGGTTAAAAATTAAATATGGTAAAAGTCTATTTCCTCATAAGGAAAGTCTTGAATACCAAGTATTCTATTTACCAAAATTTATTTTTTCAAAAAAATAATCCTCATTATTTTTAATTAATATTTCCAAAAATAATACTTTTCTGTATTGATTCAATGAGTTCTTGATTTTATTAAATATTCTTGTATTTAAAATACATATTTATTTTTCATAAAATCTCTCATTAGTTTCAATACACAAATTTTCAAAAATAATAATAAATTTTGGGCACAAAATTATATCTTTTATTTTAAACACCTTGTTCACTGTTGGACATTTAATTGAGCTACTTGAGGTGACTTTAGGAGAACTAAGATTCGACTTTCCAATGGGTCTTGAATTCTAACATTGAACTCAATGTCATTCAATTCATTAACATTAATCTCACTCCACTATAGGATTAATGTTGCATTATCCATTTAAATCCATATTACAATCATATGGCTCCCGTTCATTATTTCTCATGTTTAAGATTCTCTTGTCCGTTAATTAATCAAATCACTGAATGCTTTAATTAATCTAACATCTTAACCTTGGAGTAAGGATAGCTCTTCTATATCATCATACCGGAAATAAATTCCACTTGCAAGGTTTAGTATGACGAACATTTAGAGCCCACCAATGGGACTAATCATGCAAGACTCTCCAAGCACACGTTCATTAAATCTTAGCAACTGTCATGTTCTCAATGATATCGTCTAAGATGCAAAGTATTGAGTCTCATTGACTCTCTACCTATAACAAATTAAAGGGACACACATCGATTACACACAGTCCTATTTAAGGGACATAGGTTTAGAAACAGTCGACCACTGAGGTCTAATTCTTCATCTCATAAGTCAATACGAAAGAATTACCTGTTTGTAGGTCCTTTTTAATGCAATCATCATGCACTAGTGTAATCCCTTGGTCAAGATAAGTCAATATGGGATCTATACATCAACCGTTTACCAATGGGGTGTTCAAATCCCATATAGGTTGTGAAGTTAGCACTTATTACAGGACACTGATAATGTGATCTTGCTATGAGTTATCTGGGGATCACCAAATTTATCTACAATGTAACTTGTATTATTATATTTGAACGGATTGCAATAAATAAATAACATTCATATTATCTTAAGTACAGTGATAAAAGATTTATTTAAGATAAAGCTCAAGATTCAGTTTAATTATACAAAGTATAAACATACTTGCCCTAACAAAAATTTCATTTAATATTCAACTATAATGTCCATGATCTCTCGATAATATGTGAAAACTTTGTTTAACCGTTAATGAATAAAATCCAATAGTATTTTGCGAGACAAACATTACTTATATAACTGAGCGCAGCCTATATGCACCCACTTATGTTTGTTAAAGATGTTTCATTTTTTTTTTTTGGCTTTTCCTTTTACATTTTACTTTTTTTTTTTTGGGAAAATATTTTATAATTCAAACAAAATCTATTTGACTTTTTCTAATTTTTTTTTTGCTCTTTCTTTTTCATTTTTCTGGATTTAAAGTTCATTATTTTAAATTTTGATATATTACCAAAATAAATAATATATATATATATTTGCAAGTTGTTACAGTAGTTAAGGGTGGTGTACACGGTTTGAGAGAAAAAAATTAAGAGGGTATTTTTCATATTTATTATATTTTTATTTAATAAAAAAATGGAGTGTGAGTACTTTCGAATGGTGCATATAACCTGGGCCATAGAACTGTTAAAGAGGGCTAGCTTGTTTGGGCCGTGATTTTGCTGGATCAGGCTGCCTCCATTTCTTTTTTAAAAACATTTTTATATGTATAGTTAGCAATAAAAATATTATTTTAGGTATATTTTATAAAATATATGCTTATAAATAATGAAATTAATTAATTTGCATGAGAAATTTTTTAATGAATTGTGAGAATCAATTCGTATGAAGACAACATTTTGTTATAATATTTTTATAGGATAGTTATCAAGATAATTTTTTTAATAAATTTAAGTTTGAAATTTTAATGTATTAGAGCCTTTAAAATTATATTTTATAAAATTTAAAAATTTTAAAAACTAAAAAATAATAAATGGGTTTACCTCTTTGAAACATAACCTATAAATAAAATAAGTAGCTCGGGACAAGGTTTGAAATTTCGCGAAATTTCGCCGAAATTTTGGAAATTTGAGGGTACCGATATGGAAATTCACTTGAACGATTATTTTTTCAAAATTTCGGTCAAATTTTGGGAAAATATCGGAAATTTCGGGAAATTTCGGTTACTATATCGATATCGGTCCAGGATAATTCAAAATGTGCAGATTATCGAGAAATATCGTGGAAATTTCGGTAATTTATCGGTCAAAATTTCGGAAAATTTCGGGAAATATATATATATTTTTTTTTCAATTCCCAATCCTCGGGACTTGGTATCATTATTGCTTAGACCAAGATAGTCTTTCTTCTTTTACATTTGAGGCTAATAGGACATCATTTTGGTATTAGCTGTGTAATATTCAATAATTATGAACAATTGTTATATCGTTTTATATTTCTTACGTATGTTTTCTTGATATGTTTGTTGTAAGATTCTCATTTTATTGAGATTTTAAGTTCAATTAATGTATTAGGACTAGTAATAATATTATATAAAATATCATGTTAAATTTCCATCATTTTAATGAAATTTCCGTAAATTTTCTATTTTTTACCGATATCGATATTCGATATCGATATTTCCACCGATATATCCATAAATTCAGGGTACCGATATTTCCGTCGATACCGATATTTTCATCCTTGGCTCTAGGGGTGTAAATGAGTCGAGCCGAGCCGAGTAGTGCTGAGCTCGAAACTCGACTCGAAAGCAATACTCGAAGCTCGAAACTCGACTCGAACTCGATCGAGCTTGATTTTTTTAGCTCGAGCTCGACTCGGTTAAGAACTCGACAAACTCGAGCTCGGCTCGATAATTTTATTATTTTAATAAAATGAAATATTAAATATATTTTACCTCTTTTTTTTTCTAAAATTAAAGCTCGACTCGAGCTTGATAACTTTATTTATATATTAAAAATAATAAAAAAATATTAAACATTGTGCAAGCTCGATTAGGCTCTCGAGCTGAGTATTTATAAACTCGAACTCGAACTCGACAACTACTCGAGTAGCTCGAGCTCGAGCTCGATTCGATTTGGTTCGAGTCGATTTCGATCTTTTTACAAGTCGAGCATGAGTAGATTGCGAGCCGGCTTGACTCATTTACACCCCTACTTGGCTCGGGATTGAGGTTTCTGCAGTCAGCTAAATTTTTGACACTGTGTCACTGAACAGGCGAAGGACTTTTGCGATTTTGTCCCATCTGCCCCCAATCCTTTTTATTAGCTCTAAGCCTCTAACTATATGTTATGAGACGAAAATTTGTTTTAACTCCGTGCATAACTCATTTAATGGACGTTAACATGAATAGTGCCAAAATTTCATTTAATATTCAACTATATAGTGTCCATGATCTTGCAATAATATGTGGAAATTTTATTTAACCGTTAATGAACAAAGTCCAATAAGTATTTTGCGAGACAAACATTACATATAGAACTGGGCGCAGGTTATATGCACCCACTTAATGTTTGTTAAAGATATATCATTTATTATTTGCTTTTTTTTTTTCCTTTTCTTTTACATTTTTCTAGTTTTATTTTTTTTTGGAAAAATATTTTGTAATTCAAACAAAAACCGTTTGACTTTTTCTAATATTTTTGCCTTTTCGTTTTCATTTTTCTGGATTTAAAGTTTATTATTTAAAATTTTGGTATATTATCAAGGGCGGCGTACATAGTTTGAAAGGAAAAGTCAAAGAGGATATTTTTCGTATTTTATATACTTTTATTTATTAAAAAAATAAAGTGTGTGTACTTTCAACCGATATGGTGCATATGGACATAGAACTATTAAAAGGGGGCTAACTCGTTTGGGGGTGGATTTGGTGGATCAGGCTGCCTTTACTATTTTTTTTTTATTAAACATTTTTATATGTATGATTAGCAATTATAATATTATCTTAGGGATATTTTATAAAATATATGCATTACATAGAGAACCGGGCGCAGGTTATATGCACCCATTTATGCTTGCAGTAATACATATGATGAGGCGATAATTTCTCTGTTTTTTTTCGATGCACCCACCTCCCTCTCTGTGGCCCTTTCTCTTTTTCTTTCATTTCACGTTCTTCTTTCTCTCTACCCTTTTCTCACACCCATTTGATGTCGATGTAACAAGTTTGATCTTGCATACTCTCCATTGAATTGTGGTTCGAACTTCAACGACTATCTGTCAATTGAGATAGCGTTGTTTTTTTTTTTTTTCTCAATTGTGAAGTTTTCCATTTCATTCATTGCAGAACTAAAAATTTGAAAAAATAGAGTAAAAATGGTAAGATTTCAAAAAATAGAATAGGTATAATAAGAGTAACCGTAATGTTTTTTCTCAGTTCTCAATCTTCATTCATCTTCTTCTTCTCCCCTCTCAATCTCTATTTCTACATTTAAGTACATATTTTTTCGATTCTGATTATATGGAAAAAGCACAACTTTTTTTTTTCTCGAAATTTTATTATTTTTTTAAAAAATATTGTTAATCTAATTATGTCTTTTTTTAATTTTTTTTCCAGAAAAAGTATATTTTTTTTCGAAAAATAATTGTGAAAATTTTGTTTGGGTTGTTGGTTAAAGATATTTCGATTTATTTATTTATTTTTTTGCCTTTTCTTTTACATTTTTTCTCTCTTTTTTTCTGAAAATATTTTATAATTTAAACAAAAACTGTTTGACTTTTTCTTTTATTTTTTAATTTTGGTTTTTTTTGGTTTCTGAAAAAAAAAAGTTTATTATTTAAAATTTGGATATATTACCAAAAAATATCTATGCTTTTAGAAATTATTGCGGTATATAAGGGTGGTGCATGTATTTTGAGAGAAAAAGTCAAGAGGTTATTTTATTTCCAATAATTTTTACGTTTTTATTTAATAAAAAAAAAAAGAAGAAGTGTGCGTACTTTCGATGGTGCTTATAACATGGGCCATAAAACTGTTAAAGGGGGACTAACTTTTTGGGCCGTGGTGTTGGTGGATCAGGCTGTCTCCATTTTAGCTTTTTTACACATTATTATTTTAGGAATATTTTATAAAATATATGCTTATAAATAATGAATTAAGTTGTATGAGAAAATTTTTAATGACTTGTTCAATTCGTATGAAGAAAACATTTTGTTATAAAATATTTTATAAAATATATGCTTATAAATAATGAATTAATTTGTAATAATATTTTTATAGGATAGTTATCAAGATAATTTTTTTGAATAAATTTAAGTTTGAAATTTTAATGTATTAGAGCTTTTAAAATTATATTTTATAAAATTTAAAAATTGTAAAAGCTAAAAAATAATAAATGAGTTTACCTCTTTGAACCCATAACCCTTAAAATAAGTGGCTCGAGATTGAGGTTCTGCAGGCAGTCAAATTTTTGACACTGTGTCAATAAACAGGCCATGGACTTTTGCGAATTTTGTCCCGTCTGTCCTCCAACCCCTTTTGATAGCTATAAGCCTCTAACTATATGTATGAGACGAAAATTTATTTTAACTCCATGCATAACTCATTTAAAGGGCGTTTAATATAAATTTAAGATGAGAATGATAATGTGCATCATTAAGAGGTTAATTATTATGAGATTAATGATTATATTTTTGTTTATTCTATTTTTATGATCTTATTCATATGCAATAAATAATACCTAACATCATTAATGAAAAATGAATTCTCATTCATTTTAATTCTCCACCCTCATAACCAGCAAACATTGATCGAGAGACATTTTCATTTTAATATTAGTTAACAACAAATAAATTTATTTTAAAATATTCAGGGAGTACATAAGTTCATTTTTTTTTTTTGAATTCGTAAAATTTATTAAATTATCATGTATACAATTTATTATTCAAAAAAAAGAATAAAAACAAAAACTTATGAGCTAAAATTTAATAATATAAAAATATATATTAATATACATAAATAATAATTAATATTGTTACATGAATATCAACATGCAATGCATAGTCATGAAACTGCAAGCTTCTACGTGGTATTGAAATGGAATGGGAACATATGAAAGTGACAAATTCATGTTAGTTCCAACACTGCAGATCAGAAACAACAAAAATCAATATATATTATAAATTATATTGTGACGTCCCAAGTCCCAACAGATGTTGGTTGAAGCACGGGCAGAGCATGTAAACCCAATGTGATCGAGTGTATATCCGCCCAATAGAAAGGTAAGTGCACGTGATCTCTGTCTGTCAATTTCATCGTTTTCATGCATAATAAACTAAATTATATATGCATGCTGAATGAAAAAAGACTATGTAACTTGAAATGTAATAAATACATAAATTATAACCTCGTGATTGACACCATAATTCATACTCAGCTTATGGGATTCATATATAGCATTACACGTGTTGATGTATATCACCACCTCACCCTGGTATCACTTTCTCCTTTTTTTTTTTAATATATATACACTACAAAAAACTGGCGTTTTAGCGACCGCCTATGAAGCAGTCGCTAAATTTTTACCCCAATTAATAATTTTTTAAATATAGTTTAGCGATCGCTTTAGGCGGTCTCTAAATTTAAAGTTATTTAGCGACCGCGCGGTCGCTAATTTTTTACCCCAATTAATTATTATTTAAAATATAGTTTAGCGACCGCTTTAGGAGGTCTCTAAATTTAAAGTTATTTAGCGACCGCCTTTGACGGTCGCTAAAATTTATAAGTATAGTTTAGCGACCGCTTTTGGGGGTCGCTAATTTTTTACCCCAATTAATTATTATTTAAAATATAGATTAGCGACCGCTTTTAGGCGGTCTCTAAATTTAAAGTATAATTTAGTGACCGCTTAAAGCGGTCGCTAATTTTTTTTACCCATTTTTTTTCTTATTGAATATTTTATTATGTTCTAATTTTACAAATAAATAAAAATATTTTAGAGGTGTAAAATATTAAATTTATAAAATTTAAAAAAATTGTTGATATATATATATATAAACAAATTAGAACAAAAAAGAATTAATTTGATGAATTTAAAAAAATGTGGCTCAATTTAGAGTTATATACAATTAAATGCATAAAATACAAACAAATAAAAATATCTTAGAGGTGTAAAATATTAAATTTATAAAATTTTAAAAAAAAATTGATATATATATATATATA
>JAPKLY010000196.1:537812-549509 GCA_026898435.1 Prunella vulgaris
GCGTGTTCGACTCCCTCCGGGCGCATTTAATGTAACATTTATACAGATCCTATGAAGGCTCATATACACAATGCGCTACCATAATTAAGCTATTGGGTCATTGGCCAAGTGGTTCGAGCCCCGCCGAGCCCTAGGAAGGGCCTGGGTTCGAACCAGCTTGGCCAAATTTTTTTTTACGTAAAAATTTAGCGACCGCCAGTTAAATAAAAAAAGACGGTCGCTAAATTAAAAATTGCCACCATTTTCTGCGGTCGCTAAATTAAAAATTGCGACCGCTTATGGCGGTCGCTAAACGTTATTAGCGACCAAAAATCGGTCGCTAATTCGGTCGCTAAAACGCGCATTTTTTGTAGTGATATAATAACTTGTCATGCTCACATGATCACCGGGCTCTTTACTTGGGTGGCCGGGTGATCCGAGTTCGATTCCATCTGAGAACGAATCTGGAGATGAGAGATATAAGGTTGGTTAGGAGCTTATTCTTGGAGTGTTTGGAGACTTGGTGTAACTAACTTACTAACAATTAACATTTACCGATAAATATATATATAATACTTTTTTTTAGAAAAATCGGTAAAAAAAATTTTACTGGCATAAACCATTAGAGGTACAAATATAAGAAATACCCATTAGATATAATACATCAATTCCACGAAAATTTGCATATTTTTCTTTTCAATTTGTTCCATAAAAAATTGCATATCCACCCTCAAAATCCCTACTTCACAATCTCTATCTTACACATTTTACTCATTACACTTATTTTATAAATGTGTATTAAAAATACTGCAATTTTTTGAAGGACGGATGTAATATAGTAGAAAAAGTATATATACAACAAATCACTATCATTTTAAATTCATAGTATCATACATAGAATATTATTATATACTCTTCTGTCCTATCACTTTAATTTTTCGCATACATCAATAAAAATAATAATATTTAATATTTAATAAATATCTCCAAACTCTTATTAGATTCTTCGTTAGATAATGATAAAACATCTTCTTTCATTTTCGTATCATCATTTGAAACATATAAAAGGTATAAATTAGTAATTATTTAATAAAAAAATTTATCTATAAACTAAAAAAAAATCACCGACAACAAATTCAATGTTAACTTTTGTTCATTAGTTTTAATTAGATTAATCATTAATAATAGTTTAAGTAAATATTTAATCATTTAATAAGTCTATTTATTTTTTGGTAAGTTTGTTAGCAAATCTATTGTTATTAACAACGGATTTATATCTGTTGATAAAATCCTTTGATTAAAATAAATTTCTTGTAGTGAGACCTGAAAGATAGAAATTAATAATTTAGGATTTACCTATTTTAAGACCATGTTTGACCTTCTATAATATATCCAATTATATTTTTATCAATCATAATTCTAAAAATATAGAAGATATATCACCCTCACACAATTAGATAAATAAGGACAAAAAAGTAATAATGTACAATTAATGATGTACATAAATAAAAAAAGATTCTGAATTGATAGTTAAGTATTAAATCAATAAAAGAATTAATTATAAATTTATAGTTTCAAAACGTATCAGGTATTCAATCAATAAAAGATTTAATTCTGAATTGATAGTTTCAAAAAGTGTCATATTCTAAATGGACATTTTTCGTATATATAATTATATATGCTACGTGGGATAGATTTAATTATGTTAGAAATTATTAGGAAAAAAATAATGCATGCTTAGTTGGATAAAATGGAGTCTTCAGATAAGAATGATTCATCAAGTGAAAGAGCACAATTTATTAAATCCCATTGGGAACCTTTATACAAGTCGACTGAGATTAAGTAGTGCCAGTTCGACTCGTTAAGAAAGACGAGCTCAAAATCGAGCTTAGCTCGGTTCAAAATTGAACTAGACTCGGCTCGAAACCGAGCACGACTCGACTTGTTTAACTCAAATTAAGCTTGATTTCGAGCTCGAGTTTAAAATTAATAAGCAAAGCTCAATGAGTTCGTCAAAATTCGACTTGAACACGAATATCTTTAAAAAGTATATTTAACTGATATTACATCAACAACTTTATAATTAAACATATTCACAATCACATACTTCAATAAAAATAAAATCATCATCAATTCATTAATACGAGTGACTTGAGAATGTATTATTATGTAAACTACTACTCCCTCCGTCCCAACTCTTTTTTCCACATTTTTTATTTTGGGATGTCTCAACTCTTTTTTCTCACATAAAAAAAAGAAATAAATTACAATCACAAAAGTCAATAAAATATATTTTTATATTTTATTAGTTAACTTCATACTCATATATTCTACTGTTTCTTAATTCGTGTGCCCAAGTCTTTTGGAAAAAAGTCCCGGGACGAAGTGAGTATAATTTTATACCATAAATTATATAATATTTACAAAATAACTTATATTTTTTGAGTCTATCGAGCAACTCGCGAGTCTACTGAGTCGAGACGAATCAAGCTCGTAAAGAAAATGAGTATTTTTTGAGCTCGTGCTCAACTCGTTTAACATATCGAATCGAGTCTTAACGAGACGAGACGAGCTCATGAACGGTTCGTTTAATTTAACAACTCTAATTCCATCCACCACTTAGAAATTGGAAAAAAATTTTTGCTAAGCATGAGACACAAAAAAATTATATTAATAGAACATAATTTCTTTTTGTGTTAAATATTTTAAATTGTATTTTATTATTTTGTCGGATAAATATCAAAATAAAATGGGACAGTTACAAATTTGAGCTAAACGAGCCGAGCTCGGTTTCAAGCCTAGTCGTTATGTGTAAATATATGAATATTATGAGGATAAAGTTAAAGTAATTATTTTTATTTATAGAGTGTGCAAAGTGTTGTAGAATGGATAGAAAGGGAAAGCTTGCAAAGAAAATGCTTTAAAAGTGATATTAATTTATTTTTAGCTCAAATTAATCTTGATTTCCATTAAAAATGATATTAATTGATTTTTAGCTCAATTTAATCTTGATTTCCATTAAAAGTGATACTAATTGATTTATATAATACTCCCTCCGTCCCATAATTGTTTTCACACTTTCCTTTTTCGTCCGTCTCACAATTGTTTTCACACTCTATAAATGGAAACTATTACTTTAACTTTATCCTCACAATCCAACTAATCTCATTATTTTAATAATATAACTTTACACAACATCTACTTTTTCTTAAAAGTTGTGCCATCCCAGAGGTGAAAACACCTCTGGAACGGAGGGAGTAAAATTTAAAGTGAATAATGTTTTAAAAATATAGTAATTCTAAAATAAGGGGTGTCTAACCATTACTTACAATTTATGAGTTACACCTAAAAAAATTAATTCATAGAGTTAAAAAGAATTCATTTCTCCTAAATAGATTTTAAGTTGAGAAAACTATAAATTTTAGCCTTTTTTTATGGTACAAACTTTTTTTTGTCCACAAAATTATAAAAACTCTTCTTTGGCCTTTTTAAAAAATAAGTGACCAATATAACCTTAATTTTCATTTCTTTTTTTATCTTTCTCTTTTCACCCCTATTATTTTTCCTATTTCATTTCTTAAACCAAATTAAAATAAGTGACTAATATACCTTTAATTATAGTTTTATTTTTTACGGAGTTGGGTCGGATTGATTTTTTACGTTCCTTTTAACCTAGAAAAATTTAAAAATAACATGATTACGAATAATATTATCTTTATTAATTATTAAGGATTAAATAAGTATTCTTGAAAGGTCGGAAAATGGTCGGAGTCCGGTCAATTTTTTTAGAAATATCATATTTAGTTTTTTTTCTAACGGAGTTAGGCCAGAACAACTTTTTAGATTATTTTTACCTAAAAATACTATGCATATGTAGAATTGTAATTGACATTATCTATTTAATTTTTATTAGTAAAATAACTAATATTTTGAAAAGTCGGATATTTCAACAAATTCTTTAAAAATATCATTTGCACTAGTATTTTTTTGACGGAGTTGGGTCGGAATGATTTTTTACGTTCCTTTAGTGTAGAAAAAATTTAAAAGATACATAATTACGACTAACATTATCTTTTTTTATTTTTAAGGATTAAATAAGTAATCTTGAAAGGTCGTAAACTGGTCGGAGTCCGGTCAATTTTTTTTAAAAATAGCATATTTAGTTTTTTTTTTGTGACGGAGTTTGATCGAGACTACTTCTTAGATTATTTTTACCTAAAAAATACTATGCATATGTAAAAATTTTGATTGACGTTATCTTTTTAATTTTTACTAGTAAAATAACTACTCCCTCCGTCCCAGAGGTGTTTTCACCCCTGGGATGACACAACTTTTAAGAAAAAGTAGAGTGTTGTGTAAAGTTATATTATTAAAATAATAAAATTAGTTGGATTGTGAGGATAAAGTTAAAGTAATAGTTTCCATTTATAGGGTGTGGAAACAATTGTGGGACCGACGAAAAAGGAAAGTGTGAAAACAATTATGGGACGGAGGGAGTAGTATTTTGAAAAGTCGGATATTTATCTAAATTTATTAAAAATAACACTTGCAATAATATTTTTTTGACGGAGTTGGGTCGGAATGATTTTTTACGTTCCTTTAATCTAGAAAAAATTTAAAAGATACATGATTACGACTAACGTTATCTTTATTAATTTTTAAGGATTAAATAAGTAATTTTGAAAGGTCGAAAACTGGTCGGAGTCCGGTCAATTTTTTAAAAAATAGCATACTCCCTCTGTCCCAAGATAAACTTCACACTTTCCTTATATGGACGTCCCAACTCTTTCTTCACACCCCAAAAAAGGAAACAACTCACACTCACAAAAGTCAATAAAGTACACTTTTTTATATTTTATTATTTAACTTCACATTCACATACTTCACTTTTTCTTAATATGCGTGAAACTTCACCTATGAAGAAAATATTGGGACGGAGGGAGTATTTAGTAATTTTTTTTGTGACGGAGTTTGATACTACTTCTTAGATTATTTTTACCTAAAAAATACTATGCATATGTAAAAATTTTGATTGACGTTATCTTTTTAATTTTTACTAGTAAAATAACTAGTATTTTGGAAAGTCGGATATTTATCTAAATTTATTAAAAATAGCACTTGCAATAATATTTTTTTGATGGAGTTGGATCGAAATTATTTTTTACGTTCCTTTAATCTTGAAAAAAAATTAAAAGATTACTTATTTAATCCTTAAAAATTAATAAAGATAACGTTAGTCGTAAACATGTATCTGTTAAATTATTTCTAAATTAAAGGAACGTAAAAAATCATTCCGACCCAACTCCGTCAAAAAAATACTATTGCAAGTGCTACTTTTAATAAATTTAGATAAATATCCGACTTTTCAAAATACTAGTTATTTTACTAGTAAAAATAAAAAAGATAACTTCAATCAAAATTTTTACATATGCATAGTATTTTTTAGGTAAAAATAATCTAAGAAGTAGTTCCGATCAAACTCCGTCAAAAAAAAATTACTAAATATACTATTTTTAAAAAAATTGACCAGGACACCAACCATTTTCCGACCTTTCAAGATTAATTATTTAATCCTTAAAAATTAATAAAGATAACGTTAGTCGTAATCACGTATCTTTTAAATTTTTTCTAGATTAAAGGAACGTATAAAATCATTCCGACCCAACTCCGTCAAAAAAATACTATTGCAAGTGCTATTTTTAATAAATTTAGATAAATATCCGACTTTTCAAAATAGTAGTTATTTTACTAGTAAAAATTAAAACGATTACGTTAATCAAATTTTTTACATATGTATAGTATTTTTTAGGTAAAAATAATCTAAGAAGTACTTCCGATCAAACTCCGTCATAAAAAAATTACTAAATATGCTATTTTTAAAAAAATTGACCAGACTCCGACCAGTTTCCGACCTTTCATGATTACTTATTTAATCCTTCAAAATTAAAAAAGATAACTTTAGTTGTAATAATGTATCTTTTAAATTTTTTCTACACTAAAGGAACGTAAAAAATCATTCCGACCCAACTCCGTCAAAAAAATACTAGTGCAAATGATAATTTAATGAATTTGGAGAAATATCCGACTTTTCAAAATATTAGTTATTTTACTAGTAAAAATTAAAAAGATAATATCAATTAAAATTCTACATATGTATAGTGTTTTTTAGGTAAAAATAATCTAAAAAGTAGTTCCGACCTAACTCCGTCACAAAAAAAAAATTATTTCTAAAAAAATTGACCGGACTCCGACCTTTCAAGATTACTTATTTAATCCTTAAAAATTAATAAAGATAACGTTAGTCGTAATCATGTATCTTTTAAATTTTTTCTAGATTAAAGGAACGTAAAAAATAATTCCGACCTAACTCCGTCAAAAAAATACTATTGCAAGTGACATCTTTAATAAATTTAGATAAATATCCGATTTTTCAAAATACTAGTTATTTTATTAGTAAAAATTATAAAGATAACTTCAATCAAAATTTTACATATGCATATATAGTGTTTTTTAGGTAAAAATAATCTAAAAAGTTGTTCCGACCTAACTCCGTCACAAAACAAATTACTAAATATGCTATTTTTAAAAAAATTGACCAGACTCCGACTAGGTTCCGACATTTTAAGATTACTTATTTAATCCTTAAAAATTAATAAAGACAATATTAGTCTTAAACATGTATCTTTTAAATTTTTTCTAGATTAAAGAAACGTAAAAAATCATTCCGACCCAACTCCGTCAAAAAATACTATTGCAAGTGATATTTTTAATAAATTTAAATAAATATCTGACTTTTCAAAATGCTAGTTATTTTACTAGTAAAAAGTAAAAAGATAACGTCAATCAAAATACTAACATATGCATAGTATTTTTTAGGTAAAAATAATCTAACAAATAGTTCCGATCAAACTCCGTCACAATTTTTTTTTACTAAATATGTTATTTTAAAAAAATTGACCGGACTCCAACCAGTTTCCGACCTTTCAAGATTACTTATTTAATACTTAAAAATTAATAAAGATGATATTAGTCGTAAACATGTATCTTTTAAATTTTTTCTAGATTAAAGGAACGTAAAAAATCATTCCGACCCAACTTCGTCAAAAAAATTCTATTGCAAGTGCTATTTTTAATAAATTTAGATAAATATCCGACTTTTCAAAATACTAGTTATTTTACTAGTAAAAATTAAAAATATACGTCAATCAAATTTTTTACATATGCATAGTATTTTTTAGGTAAAAATAATCTAAGAAGTAGTTCCGATCAAACTCCGTCACAAAAAAAAAATTACTAAATATGTTATTTCTAAAAAAATTGACCGGACTTCGACCAGATTCCGACATTTCAATAATACATATTTAATCCTTAAAAATTAAAAAAGATAATGTTAGTCGTAATCATGTATCTTTTAAATTTTTTCTAAACTAAAGGAATGTAAAAAAATCATTCCGACCCAATTCCGTAAAAAAAATATTAGTGCAAATGATATTTTTAATGAATTTGGAGAAATATCCGACTTTTCAAAATATTAGTTATTTTACTAGTAAAAATTAAAAAGATAATTTCAATTAAAATACTACATATGCATAGTATTTTTTAGGTAAAAATAATTTAAGAAGTAGTTCCGACCTAACTCCGTCACAAAAAAATTTACTAAATATGCTATTTTTTAAAAAATTGACCGGACTCCGACCAGTTTTCGACCTTTCAAGATTACTTATTTAATCCTTAAAAATTAATAAAGATAATATTATTCGTAATCATGTTATTTTTAATTTTTTATAGATTAAAGGAACGTAAAAAATCCATCCGACCCAACTCCGTCAAAAATATACTATAATTAAAAGTATATTAGTCACTTATTTTACTTTGGTGTAAGAAACGAAATAGAAAAAAGATTAGGGGTGAAAAGAGAGATTTTAAAAAAAAGAAGAGAATTAAGGGTATATTGGTCACTTATTTTTAAAAAAGGTCAATTTTTTTTTTTTTTTTATAAATTTGTGGACAAAAAAGAGTTTGTACCTTAAAAAAAAAGGCTAAAAAAGAGTTTGTCCCTTTTAAGTTCTTATCTAGTGTTTGCGAATAACATAAATTTTTTCTTAATCTACTCCTTTATAGAATTTGCAAACACTACCTTGGGCATCTAAACTGTATTGGCAATTAGCTTTTGGTTTATATGCTTTTTTCGCTCGCATTACATTCTTACGTTGATAAATTAATAATTCATTTTCTCATTTATCATAATATTCATAAATTTATATAAATTAATAGATACTGATTAGGATAATAATTGCATCAATATGTGCTTATTTTGATATGATTATCTTATGATTTATTTGCATTATATTGACCTTAATTAGTAACAAAGGGTACTGATAATACTAATTCATTAGTGGAGAAATTTACATTTTATAGAAAAAGTGGATGAAATGACGAAGAATGGACAATGAATGGAGGAATTGAGCAGGAAGAGGTGAAAATGGAGTGGTTAAGACAAAAAATGAGTAACAAAGTGTGATACTAACCCATAATTAAAGTATCTCATAGCATATTCTAACATCCTTGCTCACTATAAGTGATTATAGTTAGAATTACCTCTGCATCATATTAGTGTAGAACCAAGACCAATTTTTATTTTACCCGTTCTAATAGATAACTTTGTGTGACAACAATTCAAATTAGATTTACACTCAGCTTCCCATGAATAGATATTTTAACTTGGTCATTGTCTATATATATCGACCACCATGTGCACTTGCATATTGTGATTTTTGGCAAACATATACAAAATTCAATTTATTTATTTGTTTTATATGTGAAAATTTATAAAAAAATTCTTCCAAAAACTTACTTATTATTATGCACTTTCAAATTTCAATTTATGTGTTCAAACTCCAAATGATAGCTCAATCTAAGGATGAAACGGAGAAAGTATATTTTTTGCAGAGGATCTATTAAACAAGTTAAAAAAAAAAAAATCGACATAAACATTTATTATTAACACTCCATGTCACTATCTTTCTAATAAACCCTCAAACAATACCCTAACTTCCCTTTTATGAAGTTGAAAATTAATATTTTCTCAATTTTATACCTTCAAAACTAAGAAACAACATTCTCACTAATGCTCATACTATTTTTACTTGATCAATTTAAATTGGGAAGAGATGAGTAATTGTTTGTGAATATAAAACATAAAATAATTATATTAAAAAGGGAATAAACGTACTTTTAAAGAGCAGATAAATAAGCATGAAAATTTAATGGGACAAATTGAGTATATATATTAACTACGTGAATTTTAATTAGAATTAATTAAAAGGACTTATAATTAAGTAATCAGGCCTGTTCCTTAGTTGCAATTTGCATGTCCTATGAAAGTGGACCCAGATGTGGGACAAGGCCTTCATGCAGTGATAAATATTAAGCCCAATAAAAAAATTGTGGGGTCAATAATAATATACCCCTCCGTCCCGTAGGAATTTGCACCCTACAGGACGGTACATTTTTTAAGGAAAATGTGTTTTATATATAAAGTAGTGGCATATGGGTAAATATGTGTATATGTTTGTGAGTGTGCACGTAAATCAATGTTTCCTTTTTAAGTAGTGTGCAAATTTGTGTGGGACATCCAAATAAAGAAAGTATGCAAATTCCTGTGGGACAGAGGGAGTATTAATTAGTGTTTAAACACGACACCTTGCATTTTATAAATCTAGACCTAGCTTATATTCTTTCAACATATATATTTTTATTCATGTGTTGTAGCTCTATATTATATTATATTATATTATATTATAGAAAATAAAAGAGACCAATATTATTACGTGTGATATTATTCCGTAGCCCATGTAACATTATTAATTTTCATTATTTTACAATTATTTAAACAAGGTAGGAAATTTGGACTATATTAGAAAAACCTAAATGATGAGAACCCATGCAGTAAATATGATGGTTTTTAAATGAAATATCTTTTTTTTAATCAATTCTTTTAGAAGATGAAGTGTTTGTTAAAAAAAAAAAAAAACTCACTTTTATATAGCTGCCACTAAAATGTTACTATAGTACCAAAATAGATATCCTGAATACTATGCTCAAGCAATAACCATAAACTTTTTTTTTCTTTTTCATAAAAGAGTCTTGCGGTGCATTTATAGTAATTTCTTTAATCATGTTTATGCAATCATTATTATATACTATTCCATCCGTCATGTAGAAATTTGAACCCTATGGGACTGCACATTTTTTAAGAAAAATGTGTTTTATATATAAAGTAGTGGTATATGGGTGAATATGCGTATAAGTTTGTAAGTATGCACGTAAATCAATGTTACTTTTTTCAATAGTGTACAAATTTGTGTGAGACGTTCAAATAAGGAAAGTATGCAAATTCGAAACGGAGGGAGTATTGAATTTGTGAGAACAAGTTCATGCCAAAATTATTTAAGGATATTGAAAACATATAATATTATTTAATTATATACTGTAAAAATAATTTTCAAAATATTATATGTTTATGTTTTCAAAATTAAATAATATTATATCTTTATATTATTTAATTATATACTGTAAAAATAATTTTCAAGTATATAATTATATAATTTTCAAGTTTTCAAAAAACACTGGTTTAGAGCTTCACCTTCTATAATTAAAAAAATATAGATTTAAGTCATAAGTTTATTGATTAAAAATCTCGAAGCAAAAAATATATATAAATATATATATATATCTCTAATTTGAAATTAATTAACTTGACTCACGTGCTGAAAATAATGTCATTTTGAATTTTTAGATTGATATTGAATTAAAATCAAGCATTGATAGAGATGATGATACTTTTGTTAATCAAGTTAACATGTAAGCTTAATTTCACCAACAATCTTGTTAATGACTATAATCACCTCATATTTTATTTTAAATTAAAATATACGAAAAGAAATTGTATATTTTCCTGCTATTCCTCCAAATAATAATGGCAAATTTATTTATATAAAGAAAATTTTAAAACAATTTATCAAAATAGGGGGAAAATTATGGGCTTTAGTGATATAAAACTAGTCGGTACTTGGGTGGTTGACTGAAAATTCAATCGTCACCTACAATACCGATTGGTGACATGGCCAAATATGGCCAACATAAGATACTTTTGCCTTGAAAAATTTTTCAATTGGTCGTAAGAGAGCCGATTGGGAAAGATTATTTCTCGGCACCTACAATAACGATCGGTGATCAGTTGCTTTTGTCTTTGAAAAACTTTTCAATTGGTCATAAGAGAGCCGATTGAAAAATATTATTTCTCGACACCCACAGTACCGATAGGTGACATGACCAACATCAGCTGCTTTTGTCTTGAAAAAACGTTCAAATTGGTGATAAGTGAGCTAATTGAGAATGATTATTTCTAAACTCATGCAACGCTTCCTTCGTAACAAGTTGTTGAACAATGAAAGACATCTCTGTCATTGCTTTTTCTTTTTACAAATACACAATTTGTTGCAGAAAGTATATTTCTCTCCCTTTCTTTAATAATAATAAGAAAAATAGTGTGAGTTTTGAGAAAAAAATTTGAGCAAGTCAAAGAAAATAATAATAATAATCCGTCAAAAAAAATAATACTAATACTAATAATAATAATAGTTTTGAAAGAAAGGGATTTGAAAGGTAAATAATTAAACAATCCACGAGGAAACTACTCTTTCCCCATTGTTGATA
>JAPKLY010000196.1:551697-584740 GCA_026898435.1 Prunella vulgaris
AATAATAATAATAATAATAATAATAATAATAATAATAATAATAATAAAAATAGTGTGAGTTTTGAGAGAAAATTTTGAGCAAGTCAAAGAAAAAAAAAATTCTCATTCATTCCACCCTCATTGCCAGCAAACAAAATTATTTTAAAATGTTTAGAGAATACATAAATTTATTATTATTTTTAATCCATAAAACTCATTAAATTATATGTATATAATTTATTATTAAACAAAGAATAAAAATAAAAACTTCTAAACTAAAATTTAATACTCCCTCCGTCCCGTAGGAATTTGCACCCTACGGCACGACACATTTTTTAAGGAAAATATGTTTTATATAAAATAGTGGCATATGCGTAAATATGTGTATAGATTTGTGAGTGTGCACGTAAATCAATGTTTTTTTTAATAGTGTGCAAATTTGTGTGGGACGTCCGAATAATGAAAGCGTGCAAATTCGTGTAGGCAGAGGGAGTAGTATAATCTGTACATATATAAAAGTAGCAGTATCTGGCCAAATTTTAAGTTTATATATGGGCGAGTGAACACTCACGCGCTCTATTGTGCATGAGACACTCCACTTCATATGCTATATAATTCAAAATAAAATGTTATTCTATTGACAGCGGTAGCTTGCAGAAGTTTAAGGAACTCATAAAATTAATTTATTGTTTGTTCTAAAAAGTCGTGCAGCATTCACGCATGCTCATAGATTTCGAAAACAGTGACTTTTGATTTACTCTTTATGTAATATAAATAGGTAGTTTTGGGTTGCTTATTATTCAACGGTATTTCTTCCCATATTGTCTTCAACATTTTCATTACAGTTCATTTTATGTATTTGTCCAATATATTAGATTTACAATGTCATTTTGATTTTTCTCATAGTAGGTCAGTGGATAAATGACGCCCAATTTCAGAATAATGGAGATAGTTGATTGAGGATTGATTCCATGAAGCAAAAATGATTTTTTGCGCAAAGGTAAGAGAGGGAAAATAAACTGTAATATTGAAAAAAATAACCACTTAGCTTATAATAAGCGATCTTGCACAATTGCTGTATTTTTTTTCGATGAGTCTCGGTGTTATCAGCTTTTGAGATGACATATGCTTTGTTTTCATATTCTTGACCATTGTTGCAATTCTTGCTGCAGATTCGGTAGAATAAGGCTTGATTTTAAAGGATTTTAGCCGACATTGGATGACGTGATTGATAGAGAAGAGCGAGACGCATGATTTTGGATTAGGTTTGAAGCGTTCGTATTGTCAAATTCAATGTTACTTTATCGGTGAAATACTTTAGTCCAAAAAATATCATGGGCATGTATAAATTTTGGCCTAGATTATATGAATTCATTCTTATATACAGTACACACACCCTATATACTTATTAAGATTAAATATAAAAAAATTATAAAAAAATGCCCTCACACTCTTCTCCTTTTAAACTCACATGCACCAACTCCTTAATTTAAAAAAAAATAAAAAAAATCGTCGTGCAAAAAAGAAAACAATTTTAAAAGAAAAACAAAAAATTGAAAGTTACCACAAATATTAACTATTAATTCACTTTTTTATAAAAGTGTTGCAAAAAATATTAAAAACAAAAAACAATTCCAAAAAACACTCTTTTTTACCAAATTTTTTTGACATTTTCAAAAGTAAAAAATCGGATATAGTAAAAGCTAATTTTCGATAAAAAATTTAAAATAAGATAAGAATTTTTTAAAAAATGAAAACTATACAAAATTTCACAAAAATATAACCGAATTTTTTTAAAAAAAGAATACAAAAAAAAAAGAGATTTAATTGGAAAATTAGAAGGTGGATGAGTGGTTTGTAGAAGAAGTTAGAAAAAATAGAGTAGAGGAGAAAAAGAAAATGTCAAATCGTGAGGGAGGAGAGATGAGAGGGAGAAAAAAGAGGAGAATAGATGTGGAGTTAGGTTTTTAAAAAATGAGTAAAAATAAGAATTTTTGTAGGTGTGCTAATTTTATGATGTGCTTACTCAATTAATTATAAATAAAAGTTAAAAGTTGGTGCATATGAACCGCGACCATAAATTTTGTAAACTTCAATTTAATTTTTTTATTATTTTATATTATAAATAATATCTTAATCTTTTCTTTTATATATTTAACGAATAAACATCTTCTCAATTATAATGACTTTGACAGTATACCTCTAAAAATTACCTTTAAATATAAATTTAATAAAAAAATTATATAATTAAAATAATTTTTTAACACAATACTATAAATTTTAAAATGTTGGATATCCTGTTTTAAATTGTAGTATTCTATAACTAATTATACCATAGTCAAATTATAAGTAAAAATTTATAATTATAAATATACAAAAAATCATTATTTCTAATATAAAAAATAATGTATAAAATACATTGTACAAAGGTAAAAATACTAGTTTATTATAATATAATTAGTAAATTAAAAAGTCTCTACGTGCTTCTCATATGGAAATGGTACGTGTGAGGCAGACAAATTCACACTGATTCCCACAACAGGCATCAAACAACCCAAATCCAACATATATTGATAAAAGAAGTTTTAGAGGCATGACGCCCCAAGAGAACAGAGGTATGCTGGAGCACGGGCAGAGCATGTAAACCCAATGTGACCAAACGTATATCCAACCAATCGAAACGCTTAAACCACGTGCTCTCTCTCTCTCTCTCTCTCTCCCTCTCCTCGATTTCATACAATAATAATGTCATCGAAACTCATGTATCTGCTAACTGATAGAAGAAGTTGTTTTTATTGTATTATTATTACTACCTAACAATTACATAAATTATAACCTAATCCACATTGCATGGGAATGACATCATGATAACCAAATTATACACTTGAGATAAATTAAAAAGGAAACGTGAACAATTATTATGGATTGGAATGGTACTAGTCATGTATATATATATATATATATATAAGGAGCTTTATCAATTCGACCATGTTTGACTTTCTATAATTTATTCAATAATATTTTTATCAATCATAATTCTAAAAAAAATAGAAGATAAATTATCCTCACTTAATTAGAAAAATAAGGAAAAAAATGTAATAATGTACATAAATAAACAAGAATATACACTATAATTTCATGCATGGTCAAAGGGAAATTTTTTATTTTTCACGATTGATAGTTTTCTTTCTTTCATGTATTAAATCAATAAAAAAGATAATTATAAATTGATTGTTTTAACATTTTTCACACATACACACACACACACACATATATTTATAATTGTATATGTTGCGTAAATTCTATAAGGTTTAATTATGTTAGAAGTTATAATAGAAAAAAAATAATGCACGTTTAGTTGGATACAATGCAGTCCTCAGATCATAAGAATGCACGTTTAAAATATTTTATTTTATTAATAATTTTCAACATCCTTACCGCATATAATTAAAATTTAAACATTATTGGTGGTCTCTTTTATTTTCTATAATATAATACAGAGCCACAACCCATGAATAAAGAAAATATGTTGAAAGGATATAAACTAGGTCTAGATTGTAACTTGTAAGGCGTCAACATGTTTAAACCCTAAACGCTAGTTAACTTTGAAAAAAAGGTTTGTAAATAAACTCAATTTATAAGAAGCGACCCTTAGATTAAATATGCTAGTGTATAGGGTTTAAACATTACGCCTTGCAAGTTATTTTCTATTCTAAGGGTTGCTTCTATAAATTGAGTGTACGTATATACAATTTTTTTTTCAAAGTTGTAAACAGTACTAAACAAGTGATATAATTTTTTTAATAAAATTAATTCTACTAGTGTAGTTGTAGCAGTGGAATTTTTTTTATTTCAAATTCAAATTAACTTGATAAATATATATTTACTCATTAAGCATAGCCACTAAAATGCATGATACTAGAGTACAACAATAGATATCTTGAATATTTAGCTCGAGAAATAACAATAAATTTTCCTTTCTCTTTTTTTTTTTCAAAGAGTCTTGCGATGCATTAGTTATAGTATTTTTTTTAAATAGGCATTTATCCCATATACACTACAAAAAAAGCGGGTTTTATCAACCGAAAATTAGCGACCGCTTCCGAGCGGTCGCTAATTATATAATTAGCGATCGACTAGTGACCGATGTTGACTAATGGTCAAAAGGATAATTTGCCAACCGATTACCGACCGAAAAAGATGTCGCAAATTTTAAAATAAATTAGCGACCGCCATATCGGTCGCTAATTTGCGGACTGACAAAATTAGCAACCGACGTGGCGGTCGGTAATTTTAAAATAAAATGGCGACCGTTTTTTCGGTCGCTAATTTTGAAATCCGAAAGCGGGTAGGTGGGCAATTATTACCCGATTCGATGTTCATAATTAGCGACCGAAAAAGCGGTCGGTAAAATAAAAATGCGGTCGCTAAATTTCGAATATAGAACAACCACTGCCCTATTCTTTTCTTTTCATTCGCGAAAATTTACCACCCCCCCCCCAACCTTCAAAAAATCTCTCAAATGTGAAGAAATATTGTTTCAACGTGTTGGTTGCAATCGTTCGGGGTCCATTGTCACATTTTGCTCTTTGCTTCAATTTGACCGTACAGTTTTTACATTTTTACCGTTTAATTTCTAATGTTGAATAAAGTTTATTTTCTTGATAAAATACATGTTAGATATAAAGCATAATTTGTGTGTTCGATTTGTGATAAGTTTAGCATTATTTGCATGTTGTACATTAATTATTTATGGATATATCTACTTTTATTGGGGATTAATCCTAATTTTGTTAGAATTTTGTTGTGTAATTGATGTATGATTATATATAGTAGATTTTTTGTTTTAAAAAATTGGATATGTTTGTTTACAGTCGAAACTCTGGCGAATTTTTTTTAAAATTCTAATGTGCTGCTTTCTTAATTTAAATCAGATGGAACTCCCTGATCGTCGTTGGATGTATCAAATGCCTCGTCTGATACAGGGATCGATCAACCCTGAATTTTACAAGAACATTCATGAGTTTATTAAGTTTGCCTCTCGTAATCCACACTGCATGGATAGGTATGACTAGATTAGATGTTCTTGTACAAAAAAAAGTGCGGTAACAAGAGATTTTTTAGCATTGATGAGGTTCTAACTCATCTCGTGATGTTATTACAATTGGACCGTACATGGCGAAACCCGGTGGAATTATAATCTTGAAACAATGGTTGCCTTCTATGATCAGTTTCGTAGTAGTGGAGGTGAGAGATTTGAGATTGGTGGTTCAAACCGTGATTCGCCTACTCCATGCTCTGAGACACCGGTGGATGAATTCCAAAGCTATCATACGATGATTGATGAGTCTGGTTTGGGTGGTCACCACATGGAAGAGGAACCAAATCCTCGTTCGCAGAGATTTTTTGAGATGCTTAAATCTGTCGATCAAAACTGAAGGAAAAGTGAGTCAGAAAGTCTACAATCAATTTGCAAAGTTGTTCAAACGGGCCCTACCTAAAGAGAACACAGCGCCATAAAATTTCAATCAAAGTAAGAGGCTCTTGAAGGATATGGGTTACCATTTGAGAAGATTGATTATTGTACCAACGTTTGCATGCTATTTTGGGGCGACGACTAGAGCATCGATCAGTGCAGGATGTGCAACTAGCCTAGGTTCAAACCCTCAGATCGTAGGAAGAAGACATCTTTCAAGTCTATGTATTATCTTCCCATCACTCCTCGTATAGAGAGGTTGTATCAGTCGAGCGCCATTGCAAAAGACATGAGATGACATGCTGAGGAGTGTTCTAATCAGAATTTTGGAGAGATGTGTTATCCTACAGACTCTAATGCGTGGAGATATCTTGATAGAGAGTTTCCAGATTTTGCGAGTGAGAAGAGAAATGTGAGGCTTGGCCTGTGCACAGACGGATTTGCTCCATTCCGTATGCACGGGAAAAAGTATTCGTTGTGGCATGTGTTACTGACTCCGTACTATCTACCTCCTTGGTTGTGCATGAAGCCTCAACACATATTTCTCACTGTCTGGGTGCCTGGTCCTCAGAATCCTAAGCAAAACATGGATGTCTACCTTCAGCCACTGATTAAAGAGTTATTATATTTGTGGCAGAGACATATGACGTGTACAGGAAGGAGAACTTCACATTACGGGCTGCTGTTCTATGGACCATCAGTGACTTTCCAGCATATTCTATGTTGTCTGGGTGGTCGACAGCTGGAAAACAAGCTTGCCCGTACTGCATGGATGAATCTGATGCATTTTATCTTCCACTGAGTAGAAATGTATCATTGTTCGATAACCATCGGAAGTTTCTATGTGATGATCATACATTCCGGAAGGACAAAGTGCACTTTCTAAAGGGGAATGCTGTAAAGCGTCTAAGGCTACGAGTTCGAACATGTATATAAATATTGTATATATTTTAATCACTACTTACTTATGAAAAGAGTTTTATCAATTTAGTTTAACCATACACACTTTATTTCAGGTGATCTGTTGTTGAGAGAGGTTACAGTAACTGTCTTGTGGAAAACAACTTAGGAGGGTGCAATGGATCACAATAAATGGATCCCTGGAGGTTGGAAGAAGAGTAGCATCTTTTGGGACTTGTCTTATTGGAGTAAATTATTGATTAGACACAACTTGGATGTGATGCATATAGAGAAGAATGTGTTTGATAACTTGTTCCACACGATCCTTAATACAGAAGGCAAGACCAAAGACACTGCAAAATCCAGACAAGAGTTAAGTCAGTTCTGTTCTAGTCCTAGACTCTCCAATGGTCGACGAGCAGGTGAGTGGCCACAAGCAAGGTACCAAATTTCCAAAGTAGATAAGGAAAAAATATTTCAATGGGTGAAGGATTTGCGCTTTCCGGACAATTATGTGTCGAACATGGGTCGGTCGTTTGAGCCAGAAACAGGAAAGATCACTGCGATGAAGAGTCAAGACTGTCATGTTTTTATGCAGTGGTTGCTACCAATTGCCTTTCGGTACACACTTTCAAAGGATATATGGAGTGTGATCACGGAATTAAGTCTATTTTTCAGAGACTTAACTTCCTCAATGAATACAGTGGACGACATGCAGTGTTTGGATAAAGACATCCCTGTTATACTGTGCAAGTTAGAACAATTTTTTCCACCCAGCTTCTTTGACTCGATGGAGCACTTACCTGTTCATTTACCGTATGAAGCTTTACACGGTGGTCCAGTGCAGTATAGGTGGATGTACCCTTTCGAGAGGTAAGTATTATTATTTTAAAAAGTTTTTTGTTAATTATATTAAATATTGATCAATTGAATATTTTTGTACTTAGGTATCTGCACAACTTGAAACGTAATATTAGAAATACAGCACACATTGAAGCATCCATTGTTAATGCATATCTCACTGAAGAGGTTGGAACATTTTGTTCTTATTATTTCGGCGATCAAGTTCAAACCAGGATCAGAAATGAGCCTCGCAACTACGATGGCCGAGGAGAAGAACATCCTCTTCGTGAGTTCTATGGTATTTTGTCTGTATTCTTACATGCTAGTCTACCACTGGGTAAAGGGACCAAACGGTATTTTTGAAATAATGGGGAAGAAGAGACGATACAGTCGTACGTCTTGATGAATACGCCCGAGGTTCAACCATACATACAGTGAGTAATTTATTAATTTTATAAATATATTGTAATTATGTTATTGTTTTTATACGAATATTTGTTATATGCAGGATGTTTTGTGAGAAAACTCGTCAACATGAACAACACATCACAGACGCAGAGGTTTATGAAGCAGTTCACCTGAAATTCATATTTTGGTATTATTATTGATTATATTAGGTATTGGTTATTGTTATTGTTAGTATTATTATTGATTATATTAGGTATTGGTTATTGTTATTGTTATTGTTAGTATTATTATTGATTATATTAGGTAATGGTTATTGTTATTGTTAGTATTATTATTGATTATATTAGGTAATGGTTATTGTTATTGTTAGTATTATTATTGATTATATTAGGTATTGGTTATTGTTATTATAGTATTATTAGTATTATTGTTAATATTTGTTAGTATTTGTTATTAGTATTTGTTAGTATGTTATTAGTATTTGTTATTGTTGTTGAATATTATTCATGAATATTATTGATGATTATTGTAGAATATTGTTGTAGATGATTGAGATTATTTGATTGTTGTAGATGATTGAGATTATTTGATTATTGTTGATGATTGAGAAGATTACTTTACATTGATCAATTGATGATTTATTCATTTGTACTTTTCATAATAGATGAACCAGGAAGAGGGAGGAGAGAGGGGAGAGGGAGGAGAGAAGGGAAGAGGAAGAGGAAGAGGGAGGAGGAGAGGGAGACGGCCGGTCCTGCCTTTACATGAGGTACAGATCGAGCAGTTTCATAAACCGATACGAACTAACTATGAAGTGGGATCCTCTTCTACTGCCGGAGCTTCTTCATCCCGACAGCATCCTTTAGTAGATACTCGGCAACAAATAAAGCCGTCTGGCGGACTGTAAGTTTTTTTTATAATATTATAATATTAATACCTAATTATTTTATAATATTAATACCTAATTATTTATGCAGCTTGATTCCGAGTAATAAGGCTTCCAGCTTGGTCACAAATGCATTGAAAAGTGTTGTCTGGCCTTATGGAGTGGATCGTGGTCTAAAGTACCCGATTCCAAGAAGAACACATTTTTTGAAGAGTATAAGGTATATATATATAAATATTATTAATTTTATTTAATTTTAAAATTATTATTGAATTTAATTTATATGTTTGTTATGAATTTTATTGCAGAAGTTTTGCGTGTGGGAACCGCGACACGAGGATGCGGTGCATGCTCTATTCAACGAAAAAGCGCAGAACCGCATGAAAGACTTGGTCTTCGAGATCAAAGACAAGTGGGGATCACTTAGAATATGGGGACGGACGAAGAGGACCATTATATCTAGGAGGGACTAGTCACTTATTGGCTAGATCCGAGGCATGTTGCGAGGGCCGAGACGGCCAGAAGAAATAGGATGAGCGACCCCAACTGGCAAAGCATAGCCATACATCGAGCAGGCTCCTAGACGATTTACGAGCATGGTCTCGCTTTTGTAAGTATTTCATTTTTTATTATGCTCACATATAAATTTATTAATTTTACTTTATTAAAAAGTTTTTTTGTACAGGAGTTGCATCACGGACGGAAGCCCACCCTCATCGAGCAGATGCATTTTGCTCACCCGGTTGGGGAGACTAGAGAGTCCACTTATGGCCGCACCACCGAGCTTCACGTATGTATTTTATAATTTATGTTCTAATTAATCATTTTATGATTTATACTAATTAATATTAAATTATAATTATATTAAATTTAATTTCAGAATCAGATGAGACAGGCCCTCGAAGAGGCTCAGACAACGTCGGCACCCACACCGGAGAATCCTTCCCCCGCCCCTGTTGACGAGGACCAATTTTTTTTGAATGTAGTCAAACCGAAGAAGGGGAAGTATATAGGATTGAGCAGTCACAATAAGGCTGTCCGCATATCCCAAAAGGGGAGCTCTTCCTATTCCCTCAACTCTTACCCCTCCTTCGATGTAGAAAGTCAACACTCCGATGTGAAAAAAAAATTGGAGAAATATCAGACAAATGAGAAGCGGTTGAAGAATAGGATGAAGCAAACGGAGCAACTGTCACAAATAATGAAGAATTGGGTTGAGAATGCCTCGAAACAGATGAGTTGGGAAGTCCCCAAATTTCCTTCTGTTCCACAAGAACCTCAGGGTGGTGAGAATGATGATGATGAGGATGAGGAGGCTGTCGATCTTGATGACGACGATGACTTTAATTCGGAAGACTAGTTTTTTTTTTTTGTTGAACAATGAATTTTATTTATGTTGGATGTTTTTATATTGGATGTTTAAATTTTAGTAATTTTATGTTGAATGTTTAAATTATGTTGAATGTTTAAATTTTAGTAGTGTAAAATAATTAGTTTCAAATGGTTATAAATATTTATTGAAAAATATTATAATAAACAAATTAGAAACAAAAAGAAATTATTTTGATGAGGTAATTAAAAAAAATCCAAAGAAAGTGAAAATTTTGAACGAATTGTAATTGTATTTTTAAATTGAACAAATTAATAAATTTTCGTAATGTTAAATAATAAATTTACAACATTATAATATTTATTGAAATATATATATACATAAACAAATTAGAACCAACAAGCAATTAATTAGAAGCATTTAAAAAAAACGTGATTCAATTTGGAGTTAAATACAATTAATTGCAAAAAAAATGAACAAATTAATAAATTTTCGTAATATTAAATAATAAATTTATAACATTATAATATTTAATTAAATATATATATATACATAAATAAAGTAGAAATAATACTCATTTAATTAGAAGCATTTAAAAAAATGTGACTCAATTTGGAGTTATATACAATTAATTGCATAAAAATGAAAAATAACGACAAGTGTCCGAGTGTTACACGCCACCTCTGAAACGCTCAGAGGTTGCGTGTTTGACCTCTCACAGGCGCTAATTTGGGGGATTTAATCTAAGCCAACTATGACTCAAATAAAGGTTGCGGTGCATGTGTTAAAATGTTGGGGGCTTGACCAAGTGGTTCGAGCCCTGATGAGCCACACTGGAGTTGTGGGTTCAAATCACTTTGGCCCCAAATTTTTTTTTCACGACATAATTTAGCGACATAATATAAATTTAGACGGTCGCTAATTTAGCGACCACTGTTTTACCGACCACCTCCTTCGGTCGGTAAATCGATCGATATATCTTTTAGCGATCGATTTTCGGTCGCTAAATCGATCGGTAAATTGCGAATTTTTTGTAGTGATATACCCTAGTACGGAATGAAATGTCCGTATGTTCTCAAAAAGTTTTTGACAATGAAAGCCCATACTAAAATTACTTAAATTTTATATGCTGTAAGGATATTGAAAATTATTAATAAAATAAAATATTTTATACATAAAAAATATGAAAATTGCCTTTAGTGGACTATAAATATCTTTCTATTGTTTAGAGCTTCACCTTCTATAATTAAGAAATTATAAATTTGAGTCATAACTTTATTGATTAAAAAATATCTCGAAGCAAAAAATTAATAAAAATATATATCTAATTGAATTAATTAATTTGACGAGTGACGAAAATAACCCCATTTTGAATCTTTTAACTGATATCGAATTAATATCAAGCGTTGAAAGAGAAATTTAGAATAAATCATCAATTTAATTTTACAATATAATTGTTGGATCACTATTTATAAATAAATAATTATTTATAAAATTAATAAATTAATAATACTTTTAAAAAAAGATTTAGAGGATAAATAAAACTGCAAAGTGAAAATAAATTTCGGAAGAAGCAAGTAAATTTCCTTAAATTACCAATAAAAAAAGTATTGGGAAGAAGCAAGAAATTGTTGACAGGCGGCTGCAGACCGTGCTCTGCCGTTAAATTTTGTGTCCTGGTATCAATACCCGGCTCGTTCACAGCTGACATTGACAAAGTATTCTATAATTATTATTTTTTAAATAAAAAATACAAAAAAAAATTGTATATTTTCCTGTTATTCCTCCAAATACCGGGCAAATTTATTTATATAAAAAAAAATTCAAAACAATTTAGTAAAACAGGGGAGAAAATATTGGCTTCATTAAATATAAAACTAGTATGGTATTTGGACGGATTGAAATTCAGTCGTCACCCACAATACCGATTGATGACATGATAAAAACGTTCCAATTTTCTCAAAAGAGAGTCTATTGGAAAAGACTATTTCTCGGGACCACATTACCGATCGGTGACATGGCAAAAAAATGTTCTAATTGGTCATAAGAGAGCCGATGGGGAAAAACTATTTCTCGGCGCCCACAGTAACGATTGGTGACATGACAAAAAATGTTCCAATTGATCATAAGAGAACCTATTGGGAAGGACCATTTGTCAGCACCCACAGTACCGATTAATGATATGACCAACATCTGATTGTTTTGCCTTGAAAAACTTTCTAACTGGTCATGACAGAGCCGACTGGGAAAGACTATTTCTCCGCACTCCCAGTACCGATTGGTGACATAGCCAACATTTAACGCTTTTGCCTTGGAAAACGTTCTAAATGGTCGTAAGAGAGCCGATTGGGAAATACTATTTCTAAAAGACAACAGTGAAAGATATCTCTTCATTAATTTTTTTTCATATACATGTTGGTGCAGATAGTAATGTACATAATTATACTTCTCCTCCTTTTTAATAATAATAATAATAATAATAAGAAAAAGAAGAAGAAGGTGGAGGAGAAGAATAAAAGTAGCGTGAGTTTTTGAGAAAATTTTGAGCGAGAGAAACTAATAATAATAATAATAGTTTTAAAAGAAAGAGATTTGAAAGGTAAATAATTTAACAAGCCCCGTCAATTCCTTCAAAATAGGAAACTACTCTTTTTCCATTTTGAATTTTTCTTTTTTTTTCTTCGGATTTAAAAAAAAAAACTTAATTTTTTGGATTTAATTTTTTTAAAAGAAAATTGAATAAGTCAAAGTTTTTTTTGAAAAAAAAAAGAAATAAAATATATACTCTTTCAAATCCTTTAATGAATATTCATTTTAAAATATTATAAGATGAATTAAACATGATAAAAAAATTGGGCAAAGTGATCATGGGTATAATGATGGTACCGATTCAAAATTTTTAAATAAGTAAATTTTAATAAAATTCTGAAAATTCAAAAAAAATTAAGAAAATTAAAAAAAAATCCAGGAAATCATGGGGAAAGAGGAGTCTCCTATTTTGAGGGAATTGACGTGAGTGATAAGATTATTTACCGTTCAAATCCCTTTTTTTAAACTTCTTTTTAAAAACTATACTACTACTACTACTACTACTATTATTATTATTATTCAAATTTTCTTTGACTTACTCAAATTTCTCTCTCAAAACTCACACTATTTTTCTCAACTTCTTCTTGTTCTTCATTTTCTTATTACAATTATTATTATTATTATTATTATTAAAGAAAGAGGAGAAATATAATTATGCACATTACTCTTTGCACCAACATGTGCATGTGTACAAAATATTAATGAGAGGAATGTCTTATAGTTTACTAAGTTTATATTTATATAACATGAATTACTAAATTTTACTATAAATATTTTAAAATGATATTAGATTAGACAAGACAGATGTCAACCAATATTTTACTAAGTTTATATATAATATGAATTACTAAATTTTACTATAAATATTTTTTATGATATTAGATTAGACAAAAAGATGTGGTGCTATATATATATAGTTTAGTAAATTAATTAGTTAATATATAATAGGAATTACTACTAAGTTTTATTATAATTATTTGATCAAACAAGACATATGTGAATCCCATCATTTGCTTACACCTCCATGCATTAGCATTATAATCTTAATGGATGCATAATTAATCTCAATCTAGAACCCCTCTATATAAACCCCCCATCCCCTAGCTAGCTTCTTCACATCTACAACCTCTCCTTCTCTAATTTCTCTATAGTTTCAAAGAATATATATATATATACGATGGTGATACTATCTCAGCCAGTTCTTGACCAGTTGGGCGACATCAAAACATGCAGGCCCACTTCCGCCGTTTTCACGGGGGTCCCTCTAATAGACCTCTCTGATCCTAATGCCAAGTCCCTCATAGTGAAGGCGTGCACTGAGTTCGGCTTCTTCAAACTGACCAACCATGGCGTTTCCATGGACTTTCTGACCAAACTGGAGGCGGAGGCCCTCAACTTCTTCAAACAATCCCAGGAGGAAAAGGAGACGTCCGGCCCTCCCAATCCTTACGGCTACGGCAGTAAGAATATCGGCCCCAACGGCGACGTCGGCTGGGTCGAGTACCTCTTCTTCTGCGCCAATTCCGACCTAAATACAAACTCTATAATCCCCGGAATTCCAGAAACTTTATGGTAGGAAAGGAGTAGTAGTAGGACCAAACATTAATTTTTAATTTTTAATTAAATTTCACAGTCAACTAATTAATTACATAATTAATGCAGGGGGATGGTGAAGGAGTACGTGAAGGCGGTGAGGGATATTGCGTGTTTGGTAGTGGAAATGATGGCGGAAGAAATGGGTGTGGAGGATAAGGGTATCCTGAGCAGGCTGATGAGGGACGCCAAAAGCGACTCTTGTTTCAGGCTGAACCACTACCCGGCATGCCCGGCGCTTCAAGCACTCAGTGGCCGCAGTCTGATTGGCTTTGGGGAACATACTGATCCCCAGATCATCTCTGTTTTAAGGTCTAACAATGCCGCAGGCCTCCAGATATGTCTCCCTGATGGTTCATGGGTCTATGTCCCACCTGATCACACCACCTTTTTCTTCAATGTTGGTGATTCCCTCCAGGTAATTAGTAATTAAACCCAGTAACCCATGCATGTCTCTTTCAATTTTATTTATTTATTTGAAAATTAAATACTCCAATATATATGGGTATTTAATTTTGCAGGTAATGACCAACGGTAGGTTCAAGAGCGTGAAACACAGAGTGCTGGCTGATAGTTCACAGGCAAGAGTGTCGATGATATACTTCGGTGGGCCACCCCTGAATCAGAAGATCAAGCCTTCGTTAATGATGGAACAAGGAGAAGAAACTCTCTACAAAGAGTTCACATGGTCTGAGTACAAGAAGTCAGCTTATAAATCAAAATTAGCTGATAACAGGCTCTGCCTTTTTGAGAAATCTGCTTCTTCGGTTGCCCACTAGATCTTTTCCCCTTTCTTTCTTTCTTTCTTTCTTTCTCGTGTTGTTGTTTGAGAGTAGCAGTACTTATATATATATATATAGATATACTCTAGTACTTATGGTCAAAATCTCGGTATCCTAATAACTAGAATAAAAGGACGTTGTTTCTTTTGCTGTTGGTTGACTCTATACAATCGTCTCAATTTCATTTCAACAACTTTTTTGTCTTTAATTGTAGATCCATATAGTTGTGGATGTCGGAACTTGTCTCTCAACCATAACATAACACTCACAGACACAAAGACAGGAGTATTATTAATTAGCAATTATATGTTGCATTACAATTAAACAATTAACCTCTTTTGTTAAATTAGTATGTATAATAAACAATCTATTATTAATATTACATAAATTCTTTGCACTTTCTTAATTAACTAAAACAATGAACATTTAAAAATATAAACCGAAAAAAAAAAAAAGAGACTCTAAGTTGGAGTCTTTTGATCACTATCTCATATAAAAATTATTTCAAGAGCTTATGATAAGATTTAATTCATCATACGAGTTTATAGTCTAGCAAAGTGATCAGATAACGAGGCTTATAAAAATTTTCGATAATCTAAAGAATTAATTTTAATCGTATATATAATTATAACATTTTAACTTTTATTTCGAGTCATCGCTATCTGATTTGGGTTATATTTGAGATCACTCAACAAATTTAAATGATGATTTATTGATCTGAATTTCATGAGCGAGGTTCATGATATTTATACACAGAGTTAGAGGATTCTAGAATAGATTTGTTGTATCAAGATAACTAATTAACTCCCTAACAAAAAAACCCTAACAAACTAACTGCATCGGTCCAATTTGGCAGTGACTAAGGGGTAGATTATTCAGCAAGTAGATATCAAGAATGCATTTCTAAAAGGTGACTTGAAAGAGGTTGTTTACATCTCTCAGCCTGAAGGTTTTCAGGATCCTACAAAGCCTACTCATGTCTGCAGACTTAAGAAGTCCCTCTACGGTTTAAAGCAGGCTCCCAAGGCTTGGTACGACAAGTTGAGTGGTTTTCTCATCTCCTTTGGCTTTACTCACAGCAGCGCAAACCATTGTTTATTTCACAAGCATTCCAAAAATGACATAAATATCATGAACCTCGCTCATGAAATTCAGTTCAATAAATTATCATTTAAATTTGTTGAGTGATCTCAAACGGGTTAGACACTTAGACTGAATTTATTTTGTGGAGAAATGCAGGTGAATTTATTTAAAATAGGAAAAATCACAAATAAGAACACTTTTTTCAGTTCATGTTCAACCTAAGCCACTTTTAAATTATGATTTCAAAGAGAGCCAAATTAACCATAATTACACTTATCAAACTATTTATTAGGAATTTTTTATAATTAATAAAAAACCTAGTTTCCAGAGAATTCGTACAGTAATAAATGCAGAAGGAAAAACTCATCCCCATCCTATAGCCCACCCACCCTACACTATCTCAACTTTAATTTAAATCTTTATAATGCACTTCTCTCATAATTCATTCGTCTTCCTCTCTCTTCAATTTCATTTCTCTCTCTTCAAATCCTATCAATCTCTGTAATGAAAAATTACGATCGTATTTTTTGTTTCAAGATGCAGCGCTGAAAGTGATGAAGGCGAGAGATGCAGGCGTTGGAATTTAAAGCAAAGACGATGACGACGGAGTGGTCTGATGGGGGGAGGCAGTGATGTAGAAAGGAGATGGGCGGTGGTGTGGTACGTGGAGGCGAAGGGTGGGGATCGTGGAGCGTATGCCTTGTTAACAATGGGATGACGCAGTTCGATAAGGGCGTGGTGGTGTGGTGCGATTGACGGCGGGGACGCAGGCCCGTTCACCATAGGATTTTGTGAGTTGTTTTTTTCTTTCTGTTTTGATTTCTTGATTTAGCTATTTTCTTTGTTTTTGTTCTATTGAATTAGTTATTTTTGTATCAATTAAGCCTTAGCAATTTGTTTTTCTCACCATCCTAAAGCAGTCAAAAGGTTTTGTTTTTTTCTCAAGCTCACTTTCTCTCTCTAAATGTTCTCTTCCCCCTCACTTGATCATCAATGGCCGACAACATTCAGTTTGATTCTCTCCCCAATCAGATCCCCAGAGGTTTACATTTCTTAACATTCTTCTGTCTCATTTAATTATTGATTCTAGATCTTTTATTTCTATAAACACTAAATTCACATATCACTGTATTATTAGGGTTTTTAAAACTCGTCTCTAACAGGTTGATTTAAGGTGTTGTTTGCGAAAATGGTTATGGTAAAGATGGGGTTTTTGGTGGTGAGAGGTGTTCTGTTTTTGCTGTGAAAGAAAAATGGTATTTGAGATATTGCAGAATTTTGTCAAGAGGAAGATGAGGAGAAATGTGCAGTGCTATCGTTTATTTCTTCTGTCTTGAATTATTAAGATTAATTCATTTATGCGCAGGTTTTCATACTCGTATTTTTCGTTCAATTTTGTTGCTTTTAAAATTTGTTGTTAACATCCTGCACAACGAAAGTGATTAGTACCAAAAGAAAGGAACTCCACAACTGATGTGAGAAATTATTTGAGGAAAATGAATGGGCATTTTCCAAATGCTTTCTGAAATAAATTTCTTGAGATTGAACCTCATTAAAACTTACCTCCAATCAACCATGTCACATGAAATATTGAATAGGTTAGCTATGATATCGAGTGTAAAAGAAACTATAGGACAATTTGATTAGTTTGGCTTGATTAATACTTTGGTGTCTAACACTGTTAAAAGACTTGTATTTAGGTAATTACTTAGACATGAATGTTGTATTATTTTTAGTGGTAATAAAAAAAATTTATACATTATACATGGTTAATTTTTTAAATTTTATTTTATGTTATCGTTGAGTGAAGGGGCCCTAGTTTAAAGTTCGATTCAGGCTCAATTATTGTTAGGACCAGCCCTGCCTATTTCTAATCTTGATTTTGAGAAGGTAATGCATGAAACGGGTGTTTTAAAATAACAGATTTTTGTAAAAATTTGGAACATAGGTGTAGATGATTTCCTTTTTCCTGAAAATTTAGTCAAACAGAATCATGGTATAGCGAGGATGGTGTGCTGCTATGATATGCATAGAAGGTGAATAATTTTGTGGCATGAATTTTGCTCAATAGTCCAGGAGTTTTTTTTATCTATTTGAATTGTATGTATACTGAGTTGTATTTAACTATTTGTTGGGGATTACGTTATTAATCAATGGTTTTGTGAACTCTTAGCATTTTCTGAGTATTCTGTTTATGTTTACAGGTAGCATTCCATAGATCAACTCACAACTTTGGTCATTCTCAACCTTTCATCAAACTCAATCCCATGTCCATTGCCACCATCATTGGGAAATTGTGAAGTTGTTGATCTTAGCAAAAATCTTCTGTCAAATGACATATCCATTCTAACAAATTGGAATAGCAATATGGAAATTTTAGACTTGAGCTCCAATGGCTTGAGAGGAAGCATTCCCAATTCGACAAAATTCCAAAGATTGACTTTGATCAATATTAGAAACACTTCCTTGGAAGGACTATTGCCCTCAACATTGGGCTCCTACACTAAATTGAGACTTGCAAATTGAGGAAGTTTTACAAGGAGCTCGTTTATGTTATGGATTAATATAGTGATGTTGAATCCATTTTCTTGCTTTAATGTAATTTTGGTGTTATGATTTTTATTTTTTTATTTTATTGTTAGATATTATATTTTTGTCATGAAAATGTAATAACGATTTTATGGACTATATTTCTTTTTTTTTTTTGGATTAGTTTGTTATATAGCATTGCATGAATTTGAGATGGTTAATTATACTTACAGTGTTCTTCGTTATACTATAGTTCACTCATTTATGCTATTGTGTTCTCAATTATATTAAAGTTTGTTTGATTATACAATTTGCTAAACAGTTATACTATAGTGTTCTTGATGTTACTATAGTACTTTCAATTATACTATAGCTTTCTCGATTACACTATAGTATGTTTGTTTATACCATACTGTATCTTTCTTAATTATACTATTGATTGATAGTATAAAGAACTTTACTTATGTATTCAAGTTAGTTCATTATACTAATGTGTAGACCACACAAATAGTCTAATATACTACACTTGATATATAGTGTAGTATAATGCACTACAGTTCAAGCTTTCAGGTTACAACAACCATATTCCCATGCTTCTACTCCTACTGCTATTTAGTCCGTTTGCCTTTAAATAATTCGGCATATGTTAAGAAAACACTATGTAAAAGAATGTCGCTACATTATACTAATGTCGAAGTCCACGCATGTTTCACAAAACACACACCTGGATAATCTAGGATACCAGATATGGCTATCTACACAAAACATTAGCTATGTATTTACACAAAACATTAATTAGAATCAAAATTATAGTTGAATAGAGTTAGCCCAATGACATCAAGAGTAAGCTGTGAAAATTTTTCCTCCATATTTACAGCAGAGCCATTGAGTGCATCAATCTTCAGCTTCTCTACCAACTGCTCTTCGCATCTGCAAAAGACACTTTCAACTATTATCGACAAATATTATGGAAACACAGCTCTGCGCTTTACCTAAAATGCGCATATTCTTAAGGTAGTTTGAGCGAAATTTGGTTCTTTAGCGACAAGGAAAATTTTCTTTTAAGCAAAACACATTAGGTAAACATAAGGGAAAAAGTAAATTGTTAACCTATCTTGTTCCAGATACGTAATAACGACATTCAACGAGCACACAACTCATTTGCTTAAATTGTATAAATTGTTAAACTATCTTGTTCCAGATACGCAATAACAGTATAAATTGTACCAAGTTCTTTGTGCATTGCATATGTTCTCAACACTAGTCATTAAGTCAAGAAATGCATATATAGACAATGCAATAACATGATGAAGCCATCAGAAATACCAGTCTACCCAAAACTTTGCCAAAATTCAATTATTACTTCTCTCCATAATAGACTGTATTCCTTCATGTAATAATCATCCAACAATAAACAATTGAACGACTACAAACATACAAATTGGAAATATTACTTCTGGTGACATATAAACTAGAGTACGGGTTACCCAACATTGGAATATATGATGATACAAATAAATGAAATTTGAAGTGACAAACTATTGTACCTTCAGTTATGCCAGGCAGAATAATTACAAAAATTATCATATATTGTATCAGTTGTGTATTGAAGTTCTTCATCCGGAATATTCTTTAATGAAGTTATGAACCTGGAAAAAAAATCACATTAAATCCTGCAACCATTATATTGCCCCATTAAACACAAAAAGTTGAGCAAATCACCTCCTATAGTTCCATGCGTGGAAATTCCGGGAATCCAATTTCTGAAACTTGCCCAGGAGACGTAATTCCCTGTCTGAAGATGAATGACCCTTGCTTAGGACCCATTTGCGATGATGCCACGCCCCATAAGACTTAAAATTCCTCTTCAGTGCATTCTCTACATATATGAAAATCCACACTCTAACAAGTCCATCAGTATGCAACCAATTTCTGCTAAAAAGAGATCAATTGTACCGATTTGACAAAAGAATCAATGTTAATTAACTGCCAAAGTGTAGAAACTAAAACTTACAACTCTCAATTCTTCATCAAAAATAGATTGCGTATTATCTCCATTTTCCGGTTGGTGATCTAGAAGGTACTGAACGGTGAGTTTGCCAAACCAAATGAGTAGAGATCAGGGACAGCCTATACCCCCCACCAATGATGAGATCAACTCTCTAAAATACTGCCAAATTGCAACGTGCAAAAATTTCATATCTTCCTACTTGCACAGAATGAAATAATTATGAAATAGGCACCGGGTTTTGGAAAGAACTTTCTTTGAGGACAGAAAATAATGTATCCAGAAAGTTCAAACATAAAATGAGACTGTTTTAATCTCAAACAAAGAAGAGTCATACAGAAAACAATTTACTGGAGGCTCTCTGTCAATAGTAATGTTCACCTAAAGAAACAAAAGACTCATCAGAAGATACCAAAAGCACGGCACTCAACTCTAAGTCAAAAAACCTTTTAATTCGTATTATCTCTATTTGAACAATCAGTAATTCACAGGAAGATTTCCACATTATATTAAAACAGATCATTATATCAGGAAATGCCATATTTCTTCTTACCATTGTTCTTTCCGGTTGCCCGTGTCTCTACAGTCGTTCGCAACTAAACCAGCCGGATATCCCCTGTTCCGTCACACCACCGCTGCTCCAATCCCGTTGAGACAGCGAGACCAAAGCACCATCGTCATCTCCAGATTCGAAGCTCCTGCATCGGAATGTCGCAAAACCTCTGTCTCAGCCGTACCCCATCCCAACACCCGCCGTCCGACGTGCATCTCGTTGACACCAGCACGACACCACTATATTTCCCGTCGCACACCTTCGCCGGAATTTCACCATTCCCGACCGCCTCCAGCAGGAATCCTTGGCCGCGGCGGAGGTTGTTGGAACCCAGTGATGGTTGATCATCACTATACGAGTCTTCTATTTCCAGCGCACGCCTTTTTCCCCTTCCCATATCTACTATGAACAAAAGCCCTAATTACAAGGTTGATCAGAAAATCAATTTCGTCACCGGAATGGGGCATATAGGTCGATGAACTAAAATGAAAGTCGAGTCCACACCCCCTTTATGTACAGATTTGAGTCAATTAGGGCTAATAACACAGACCATTATAAATACGAGATTTCCCCCTAAATATCATACCAAACATACCTTCTTTTCGTGCCTCTGATTAACTTGACGAATACTCGATTTCCAGCTATAAACCATGGGTGCGATTGCTTGATCGGAGGGGTTGGGTGCGTTTGGGTGTTTTTTCAGAGGGATTTGTAATGACGACTCAAATTCTGGAATACGTATATAATAGATTAGCTTGGTGGAGTCTGACATTGACAAGAACCCATACCACCTTTTGATATTTCAGAAGCTAGGGATGCATAGACTTCTCGTAGGTAGTCCCTATGTCACCTTTAATTATTTATTGTTAATGATTTTAATAATTTGTTCCTCCCTGTAAATCAAAAAGTTATTTGGGCCTATCTTTAATTTGGGTAGTAAAACTGGTCTTATTTGTGATTCCCCCTTTAAAATATTACACTAAAAAAATGTGTAAAAACTATGTATAAGAATTTCAAAAAGAAGTTGTAATATTGGGATTTATTTATTTATTTATTTTGATAGGCAAATGACATTTTAAAATGTTGCAAGTTATAACTTTTTCTTTTTTATTTTTGAAAAAAATCTTTTTGTGATTTAAAATCGATAATACATTTAATCTAAATTTTTTTTGGCAAAAACATTCAATAAGGTAATTAGATAAGATATCTAGGGGGTTAGAAAACTATTATCTATCTTTTGTGAGTATTAATTCAATTTTTTATTTGATTTTAGAAAAATAGAAAAAAAAATTACATGATACCGTCTCATGATATGACACTAGATAAAAAAAATAAAATTGGTGATATGTTTATAGTTAAATGTGACAATATTTTTAAGAAAAGTGACAGTTACTTTTAAGAAAAATATTACTCCCTTCATCCCACAAAAATTTGCACGCTTTCCTTATTTTGACGTCTCACATAAATTTGCACACTACTAAATGTTTGTTAAGTTTGTGGGTGTGGAAGAAGAATTTTATTTTATATATAAGATTATTTTAAGAAGAATTTTATTTTATATCAGAATTTTATTTTATATATAAGTATAAAATAAACACTTATAAAATTTCTACGTGCAAACTTTATACTTTATATATAAGAAAACACTACTAAATGTTTGTTAAGTATAAAAAAAGAAAACATTGGTTAGTATGCAAATTTCTACGGAATGGAAGAAGTATCACATTTTGTTAAAATTTTATAACTTTTAAAAGTAACACATGTTATAGTAACTTTTTATCATAAAACGATTTCACGCAAGAATTCCTTCTTAAAAAAAAAATAGATAAGGTGTCTGTTAATGCAATAATTGACAACACAACAACAATACATCAATAATACTAAACAGCAATAATTTAGGTTAACATCCTTAAACTAATAGTGGGTTAGGGCATGCTTATGTGATTGGTTGACTGGGTAGTTCCATTAAATAATCATGGCCCAGGTTATTGACACTAGCCACTTTAAGAAATACACTACCCTTTAAATGTTCGGCATTATTTTTCAAAAATTTTACCAATTTTCGGAAATTTTTTTTGAACTTTTTGTTCATTTTTGTGTTGTATTCGGAAATTTTTTTCGAAAAAAATGATGAACAAAGGGCAGTGTATTTTTCAAAAGGATAGTGTATTTATCTTGGCAGTGTATTTCCAAAAAAGGCTAGTGCTGATGACCTAGGCCAATAACATACAACACTATTTTCGACCGGCCCATGATAAGATTCACAACGGCCCATGATGAGATTCACAAATCACAACGGCACAACTTATAAATTTCAACATGACTAAATATTGATTTGGAAGAATTTCCAAATTTTTCTCTTTGTTAGTATTTTCTATGTTTTGAACAAATGCCTATAAATATAATTAATAATACTCCATCCATCCAACAGAATTTGCACACTTTTTTTACTTGAACGTTTCCACACAAATTTGCATACTATAAAAAAGGGCAACATTGATTTGTGCACACTCACAAACATATATACATAATACTCATATGCTACTATTTTATATATAAAATTCATTTTTTTAAAAACCGTCTCATATGGTGCAAATTCCTATGGGACGGAGGGAGTATATTTTTTTACATAAACTTAAAATACATATTATGGGGACTTACAAGATCAATGGAATGTCCTTGTGTGTATAACTGTAACATCGTCTTTATCGTTGAGCTAAAATTGAAATTCTTGACATTATTGAGACAACTTCAAATTTCGTTACTAAATTATCCAATTCACCATTTCATAGACCGACTATGTATAACTAATGATTTTCAAAACAAAATTTCCAAAGTTATATTTATGTATAATACTTTAAACAAAATTTCTCTTTCAAAAATATATTTAAGTATGTGCCATTATATACCTCAAAAGAACACGACAATATTCAATTACTTAGTTTGGTTATAGCATGGATAGACCCTCGTATCATCCATCTTATTTCACAATACAAATTATAAATAGATAAAATATCAAATTCTTGGATCCTCGAATTAGTAAGTCCTTGTGTGAGTGCATTTAATGACGTTGGAGCAATATAAAATATGTTCATTATTAATTTAACAGTTTTTAATTTTTAAAAGTGATAATTTTTTTATTTAAAGTAACTATCGTTTTACTTAAAAATATTGTCATATTTTACTATAAATCTATTATCGAATTTTCTAAAACTGTATTTATGTTAAAACTTAAAAGCAACTCTCACTTTTCTTAAATATTATCACATTTTATTATAACCCTACCATCATTTCTTTTGCCGGTCTAACCAGGTGGGCTAGCTCACCAGACCACCGGACTCCTCACTTGAGTGAGTGGTTTGAGTTCGAATCCCATTGGAAACGAATTAAGAGAGATATAAGGTTGACTTGGAGATCTTGGGTGTCATGTCATGAGATAGTCTTACACAAAAATTTTTCTTATTTATTTTATTAATTAGCACTAACTATTTATATGATAAATTGTGAATTTTAAGGGACAATATTAGTTATTTTAATTAAAGCGTATTAATTAGCAATCACACATAGACGGTCGTGAATTATAATTTGACAACTGTTTAAGGCGGTCTACATTCAGGTCAAGATTCGGATTAATCAGTGATTATTTAGGCAGTTGCTAAATAGGCGGTTGCCGTTAAAAAAGATTACTAAATTTACCGATCCATTTTTCACGACTATCTGAAAGTAGTTACTAATCGATGGTGAGAACTAATTGACGTCATTGTGTAGTGAAGCTTCACGTGTTAATGTGAAATTGTTCACATGAATGACCCCAGTTTCACCTTTTTAACTAAATTTACCGATCCATTTTTTTCACGACTATCTGAAAGCAGTCACTAATCAATAATGAGAATTAGTTGACGTCATTGTTTAGTGAAACTTCACATGTTAATGTGAAATTGTTCACATGAATGACCATAGCTCACTTGTTTAACTCTCCCCTCCCACTCCCCCTCCTCACTCCCTCTCGATAATATAAAAATTGTCCAACCTTAGACAAGATAGATGTCGTCCTATAGTTTACTAAGTTTATATATAATATGAATTATTAAGTTTTACTATAAATATTTCTTGATGATATTAGATTAGACAGGACAGATGTCCTGTAGTTTACTAAATTTATATATAATATGAATTACTAAGTTTTACTGTAAATATTTCTTAATGTTATTAGATTAGGTAGGAGAGATGTCGTCCTATAATTTACTAAGTTTATATATAATATGAATTACTAAATTTTACTATAATTATTTTTTTAATGATATTAGATTAGACATGATAGATGTCGTCCTATAATTTACTAAGTTTATATATAATATAAATTACTAAGTTTTATTATAAATATTTCTTAATAATATTAGATTAGACAAGACAGATATCGTCCTACAATTTACTAAATTTATATATAATATGAATTACTAATTATTACTATAAGTATTTCTTAATGATATTAGATTAGAGATGACAGATGTCATCGTATGCCCCTCCTCCATGCATTACAATCTCAATCTACAATCTCCACTCAACCCCCAAACACACACCCCCAAATATATAAACCCCCATCACTCCCTCCCCTTCTTCACAACTACAATAATCTAGCTCTCCTTCTCTCTCTCATTTTAATCTTGTATGCTTTTTTTTTTCGGTGTATTTAATTTTATAAAAAAATATTTGTATATTTCATTGGCTAGTCCTCTTGTTGCAAAATTATTAAGCTAGATTTTCTTACACAAGTCGATGTTCCCGAGTAATGACTGGTATATAAAAATATACAACAATATCCTCACAGTTATAGTGCATCTGTAAAACCAAGAATATTAATGCTATCTCATGTTCAATTTAAATGACGGACTCTTTCACTCTATTTGTAATAAATGATTTTTTTACACTTTTTAATATTTCATTTAAATATTTTTTTTTATATATATTCTTAAAACTATTAAAACTAATTCAATAGTCTAAATTAATGTCCCATTTCGAACTTCAAAACAATTAATTAAATGTATGTAAGTTTAAATCAATTTACACATGTTAAAAAATTAAGTTACAAAATAATATATTTTAAAGTATTATTTTCAAATAGGTATAATATATTTAAAAAAATACTATTATTCAACTCATATTACTCTATTATGCAAAATTTTTGTACCAATTTGAAAATAATCCTTTAAAAATGAATCAATCTGAAATTTAATTCCTTTTGTTAATTTACTGTACTCTTAACTAATTATTTTAATTTGGAATTTTTTTGACTAAGAATTATTTTTGGAATCCTATACTCAAGACTTTGTAGAATATTATCCTGTGAACTAATTAATTTAATATTCATTTTTTTATGTTTAAAATATTGAAAATTATTAATAATTTTCAATATTCTTACAGCATATAAAATTTAAATATTTTGGCCTGAGCATATAAAATTTAAATAATTTAAATTTAAATATGCTAGTGTATAGGGTTTAAACACGCTGACGCCTTGCAAGTTATTATTTTTATTGTATTGTATCTGCTAAGTGAAAGAAGTTAATGTTTTTATTGTACTGTGTCTGCTAAGTGAAACAAGCCCCAATTGCATCATAGGAATTACAAAAAAAAAAAAGTTGTTTCGTATACTTATATTTCTTATTGTCATTTCTTTTATTATCCTGATTTTTTTTTTTTGTCTTTTCTGAATGCCCCTTTTTTTATTGGACTCGGGACTAAAAGAATGGTTGATATTTTGTTTTTGGAGATAATTGCATTTTAACTTATTTGTCAAGTTTTCTACCATAAAAAGAATCAAACTCTACCACCAGAAAAGTTTGGGTAGAGCCAAATCCAAGCGTTGGCTAGGTAAACGCCCTATAGTAAGAGAAATCATTATGAACCCTGTAGACCATCTTCGCTTAGCAGATACAATACAATAAAAATAATAACTTCTTTCACTTAGCAGATACAATACAATAAAAACAATAACTTGCGAGGCGTCGATGTGTTTAAACCTTATACACTAGTCTATCTAATCTAAGGGCCGCTTCCTATGAATTGAGTTTATATACAATTTTTTTTTTCAAAGTTGTAAACACTAAACAAGTGATATAATTTTTTTAATAAAATTGATTCTACTAGTGTAGTTATAGTTGTGGAATTTTTATTTTTTCAAATTCAAATAAACTTGATAAATATATTTACTCATTTAGCATAGCCACTAAAATTATACTATAGTACAAAATAAATATCCTGAATATTTAGCTCGAGCAATAACAATAAATTTTCCCTTTTCTTTTTCTTCAAAGAGTCTTGCGATGCATTTAATTATAATAATTTCTTTTATCATGTTTATGGAGAAATTTAGAATAAATCATCAATTTAATTTTTACAATATAATTGTTGTGCATTACTAAGTATCATATAAGGTCATTTAAGATAGTGTTATTTCATAGTGGACCACAAAAAACCCCAACTTTTCTAGAGGGTCAAAAAGTGGGTCCCACTTGGAAAAACTTGCATTTGCCTACTCTCTAGGCTACTGTTCGTAGCTCAGTTGAATAGACACCTATTTCAGAACTCAAAAACTCCCATCACTGTAGAATCAGGGATTTAAGTAGCTGAAAGCAAAATTCAAAATCATTTGAATAGCTGAGGGTTTCCGAATTTGGGTGCCAGGAATTTGGGCGATTCAAGAATCCGAAAGCAATTCGATCATATTTCCAGAAATTTGTGCATACACCACGGCATCGTCTTCCTGTGGAAATTTTATAGGTTATGCATGTATTATTTAGTTTTTTTTGTTTCTGCAACTCGAAGGTTATTTGTTCGTCTTCCGAAATCTGAATTTTGTTTGAATGTTGGGTTTCGATCTTCGAAAATAACAATAATTTTGTGTGTCTTAGTTTCGGCAACTAGAGATGGTTAGAAAATTGAAAGCAAAAAAAGGATATGAACTGGTAAGTGGTAGTTCGAGCGAGGAGACAGATGCTGATAGAACCCCAAGAGGAAAGAAGCATGCACGCATTCAACGACGCTTATGTTTTAGAGGTTCGAAATAAATATTATGTTTTTAGACTTTTAAAGTTTTTTGCTTTTCTTACTGGGAGGGATTTTAATATGAACTTCCCGAATGTAGTGTCTCATGGATTAAAAGCTAAATTTAGAGATGTTGTTGTTAATAAGAAAGGTAAAAATAATGAATATATTATGATTTGAAGGATAAGTTGCTTAGATTTTCATGAAATGTTTATTTTTTAAACAACAGGGAAAAGGATTGTGCGTTACGTATATAACACTTCAGAATCAGGTATTTTTTGTTGCATAATTTCTGGATATAACAACTTTGGGTGATAATGCATTTCAAAGTTGATATACCCATCCTGAAATTGTTTGGATCGCAAAATACAGATGATGACCATTCGTCAAAGCGACGAAAACGTGGTCAATGTCTTGTCGAAGAGATAATTTGTCCTTCAGAAACAGGTTAGAAGTGTGGATATAACAGTTAATTGCCCTTCAATATTTGATTTAATTCAAACTATTCTTGATGATTTTTTTATCATATGTTCTTAAGATTTTGAGTCTCCTGTACGTAAGAGAACCTTACGATCAATGAGGAAAGCTCTTGAATCAGGTTGGTTAGAAATTGTACCAATTTTATGGATTGAATCAGGTTGTACCTAGGTATATTACAAACTCATGTTCCCCTGAAATTTTTATATATTTTTTGTGTTATAGAAGCATCTAGTCCAAATGAGCAGAACAAAAGAAGGTGTGTTGTCAAGATATCATGTTCAGGTATTGAATTGCTATTTTATTTAAAACAGGATGATAACTACTGTTTCTTTACTAATTGCCTATGATTGTTCTTTAGAAACTGACAGTCCTGCATACAAACAAAAACTTCGTAGTCAGCAGCAGCATCTTATGTATTCTGATTTGGATTCAAAGATTGGAGGTATTAGTAAAATTATGTTTATTTTTTTTCTAAAAGAAGTTGACTAAACAGATTGGTTTTGATTTACAGCAAGTCATAATAAGAGAACTAAGGAAACACCTAGAAAGAAAGGAAAAAACATAAGAAAAGATGAACGTGATGTGCAAGGAGATCAGGTGAACAAGCGTGGTGTACGTCCACTAAACTGTTTTGGTAAGTGCAACTACATCCCTATCAAATTTTTTAATAAAAACAAGACAATATGCGGATAAGATAAATTGTTATTCAAACTCTCTCTTTCTGAATATAAAGCATATGTATCTGAAGATTTATAAATTTCACTTTTATCATTCACCAGGTGGTTTTGATGATGTACCAAATGAGACACACTTTAGGTCTAATTTCCGCACAGCAGTGAAAGAAATATGTTCTTTGGATTTTTCTAAAAGACACATTGCAAAGATAAAGTTTACACCTTTCTGGTTGATGTTTGAATCGATTTACAAGAAGTGTGATACAAAAATGTTAAAAAGGTTCCACAAAAATGAAGATGATATTGTAAGAATCATACAGACTTACAATATTGAGAAGGAAAGCTTCATTCTGGGAGATCATATTGTGCCCCTTCTGAATACTGATGTGATTTTTATTTTTGGTGTAAGCTGTGGAATGAGGGAAGTGAAATTAACTGATTTACAATATGAAATTCCACCTTGGCTTAAACGTGTGTTTGCTGATGAAATGAAGGACCCAAAGTATTACTTAGTGTTGTATAAGCATCTGATTTTTAAGAAACTAAAGGAGTGTTTGTTAAGTGAGGATGATGTCCATTGTGAGGATGTTGTAAGATTGGTACATTGCTATCTGTTAGCATCTGTGCAAACACCAAACAGAAGTGGAGCTATATCTGTGCATGTTACAGTCTGCTTGGAGAAGTTTGAAGAAATTTGATTATATGATTGAAGCTGGTATGTTGTGAGATTTTTTAAAAATCAGTTGAAAAATAGCACCAACATGAATGTAGAAGGGTGTGCAGCAATTCTACCGGTATACTTTTTTGACAAATAATCTGCAATTTTTTAATATACTAGCACCATATTTTAACAACACCTCTCTGTTATACTTGATGTAGTATTGGCTATGTGAACATACTGATTTGGTAAGACCAGATGGAGATATGATGTTTCCAAGATTCTTAATGGTGTGCTTCAATCACTGAAACATGAGTTTCAGAATGATCAGGAACAGGTTCTGGCTATCCTGAAGAATGACCTTGATAAAGTAAAGACAGAGATGGAATATTTGAAGAATCGGTTTGAAAAGGACCTGTATGAAAAAGATGAATACATCAAACAAGTTTGTGCAGACAAGGAAAAAACAACGTTGTAACTGAAAAACAGGGATGAATGCATCAGCCAGATGCGTAGGGAAATTGAAGTACTTATGAAGAAAAATGAAGACTTAAATGCAGCAGGTGAGGACCAACATGTATACAATAATCCAGTGTCAAGTGAATTTGTTCGTGATCCTGTTCAAGATTGTAATAATCGAAATAGAGAAATTGTGTTGTTTTCTAACAACCAGATAGAGTCAAATCATTGTGCTATAGAAGACTTGGCAACTGACGGCCCGAGTGCCAAACAAATATTTAAGGACCCAGCTTCACTCGAGCAGATTGATGCAATAGCAACAGCCTTCCAAACAAAGAATGACACTAACAATGAGGTCCATAGGTAAACTGATATGACACCATGTGAGAAAGCACCCAGAAGTAAAAATTATCCGAGCCCGAGTACTATGTGTCTGCATATAAAAGGCCGTACACTACATGATGACAGGAAACCAGTGGTAAGATCACCCCAGTTGAACACTCATGAGCTAGTCAATTTGGATAACGTTGCGGATGATGTTTACGAAAGGCAAAAGGCATTGGAGTTTAAGAGATTTGCATGGGATGACAGAAGTTTGGCTGTTAGGAAGATATCTTTGGAACTGAGGGATGAAATCGAACATTATTTGAAGACTGATGGATCACAGTAAGTTTACAAGGCATATCCTTTTTAAAAATAATGGAACATATTTTCATACTAACTTATTGAAAATTCACTTTTTTTTTATCTCTTTTAGTCAAATGCTTTGGGTTGGAAAGGAGAGTACCGTATCTGTTGGTGAAATAATTAATATTCTGCATAATAAGTGTTACCCAGAACAGGTACCAATTTTAGAGTTGTGCTTATATTTGCTTATATTTTTAGAGTTGTTTTGTGATATTTTTATTATCGCAGGTGATTACTGCATGGGGCGAGCTGCCAAAAGCAGGAAAAACAATGGTTTTTAAAGCTAGATGCTAGGTAATATTACTGACTTTACTTTTTAAAATCTAATTTAAAATTATATATTAGTCTTTTCACACATTTTACTGGGGATATGCTCTTAAGGATTTCATCAAAGACGGGAGCAAGGTGTATGGAAATTCTGTGAAGAAGTTAATCGATGATCGTTTGGAGAACTGTCTGGATAAAGAAATTCTGCTATTTCCTATGTTGGCAAATGATGCGAATGCCTTAACTCGGAGGGTAGGGTTTCATTGGACACTTCTCAAGTTTAACTTGAAAAAAGCTGAGTGGACATTTCACAACTCTTTGGCTCCAAGGAGAGGAATCGCAGATGGTCATTTACATGATTCTGTTATTATTGTAAGTAGCCAAAACTAAAGAAACACATTGCTATTTTTTTATTTTACTTGTGGGTATAATTTTTGTGCTTTATTATATTATGCATAGGCACGATACATACATGGAAAGGTGCAGGAATTGTACAAGAAAGTGGAACCTCAGCACCCATATTTGATAAAGCCATTCCGACTAGCAACTGTGGGGGAATGTTTACAGCAATATGCAGGATCAATGGACTGTGGGGTTGTGGTTTGTCATTTGATAGAGAGTCTGATGCTTCGAAAGCCTCTTAAAGAGGGAGAATTCTCAATGATAATAGCTGCAAATTACAGACAGAAGATGGTACGGTGGTTTCTTGATGCAAAAAATGTTATTATTTAATGTTACTAGAAAGGCTTTTGTGTTAGTGTCTGATCAAGTTAGTACTTTTGGACTTGTTGCTGATTTGGATTTACTTTTGGGGTAGCTTAATATATTAGAATGATATGGATATGGAGTTATTTTTTATGATGACAGAACTGGGGATCTGGGGATTCTTATTTTGGCAAGGAAATGTTGAAACTTTAATGGTAATTATATATGTTTATATACATACTTATATATAAATCAGTAATCATTTTGTGACAATTTTTTTTTTTGAGTGAATTGCTATCTTAATTTTGCTGTGTTAAATTGTTGCATATATATATTTCACGGCTGAATATTTAGTACTAAATACTCTGGGTCCAAAATTAGTACTAAATTCCGAACTAAAAATAAAAAGCCCAGAATTGATAAATAACAATGGCCCAATTGTGATTGACAATACCAGGGATCTATACCTGACGATGGGGCAAATTTTTTGGACAATACCAGTGGCCCAATAAAAATTACACTTTCTAATTCCCGAAATCTAGGCAACATTTATATATGCATTAAATTAAGTCATATATGCAGAATCTATATATATATATATATATATTAGGCCCAAAAAGCAGCGCAAAAAAGTCAATTTATTAGCCAAATGACTATTATTCATCGTGGGCCTGTAACCACAATTGTGTCAAAAATTTATATGCATTAAGTTTATCAATTTATGCATAAAAAAATATTTAATAATTAATTTTTTTTCATTTATTCCTTGTGGGCCTAACTTTTTTTACAAAAAGCAGGCCAAGACTCAATATGTTACCAAATGGATAGTGTTCATCGTGGGCCTGTTGCACTAATGGGCCAAATGTTTTATATGCATTAAATTTATTCATATATGCATAAAAAAATTCATATGCATTAAATTTCTTCAAGTATTCAGAAAAATGATTTTTTCCATTATTCATTGTGGGCTCGAATTAAAAAAACTGAATATATATATACCAAATGGGTATTGTTAATCGTGGGCCTGTTGCACTAATGGGCCGATTGTATTTATATGCATCATATTTATTCATATATGCATAATAAAAATCTATTTTATATGCATTAAAT
>JAPKLY010000196.1:584750-610884 GCA_026898435.1 Prunella vulgaris
ATTTATTCATATATGCATAATAAAAATCTATTTTATATGCATTAAATTTGTACAAGTATTCAGAAAATTAATTTTTTCCATTATTAATTGTGGGCTTCAAAATAAATACAAAGGGCAGTCCAATAATGTATAAAAAAAATTAATACTTGGGCCAATTGCATAAAATTAAAATACACCATATAATGCGTAAAATTAAAATACACCATCACAAACACATTATATTGGAGGAAACTATCTAATACAAATGGGCCTGTAGCACTCAATTTATTCACAATTAATCTTTGCAATGGGCCTGTAACACTAATGGGCCACTTGTTTAAATGCATATATTTGGCCCAATTCACAAAAAATGAAAATAAAAATCGAGCACCCATACAAACAATTTCACCAAAAAAAACAACATCACAAACATATTAAAACATAAAATGCTGGTTTAAATGCAACTTTCATATACAAAATACGATTGTTCAGAAATACTGCCTATGCATATATATACCCCACTGCATATTTATACCCCTGCAGTTACATCTTGATCACTGCATGTAAGCATTTACATCATCAAAAAAATTTACCCCCCTGCACAATTCAGACAATACCCCATGTAGTATACTACCCTGCATAAATACTAAAAGAGGTATTGTTAAATACCAACAAAAGTGTTTTACCCAAAAATACATATCAACAGACTCCCTAAAAGAAACTAATTCATTAGCAAAGTAGTAGTAATCAAGCTGTCCAGGGCCATGAGTTTAAGACCAAACCCCCAAGGCAAAGTGTACTCATCAGTCATGGCATATGAGTGTGTCTCTGGATCAAATATCCCAAATACACCAAGAGGGCAAACATAAAACAATATCTTTACCTTGCTTGGCTGCAAAACAGAAAGAGGTTTGATCCTTATTCTGGGAAAGGGACCGAGAATGTATAGATCAATTGTAATGTTCATAGCAACCCAGGATGCATGATCTGAATGTTCATTCAAAATCCAGAGAAGGCAAGAACCCCTAACATTTCCCTCCGGTATGAAGATCATCAATCTGTCATCATCAACAGCACCAATCTCACTCCCAACCTCACGTATCATTGATCCATCTGGCACTGAAATCAAATGGTACTCCAACGTTTCCATAGACAGGGCAGCAATAAAACCTTTTAAATTAATCCATACCTGCCAATGAAGAAATCCACGAGTGAAAACACCAGGCCTAGGGATTGGTCGATCATATGGAAAAGACATCAAGGGAGACCACGAATTGGTATCAGATGACCACATTTTCACTTCAGATGGGAAGGATGGTGTCAGAAAATAAGCAATCCTGATTATCCTGTATTATTTAGAAGGCCCTAAATTGTACATTCCAATAAACACAACAACATCTACTTCCATTTACGAAAATTGAATATGCTCAAATGGAATTCTGACCCCTTTCTAAGTGGTTGGATTTATGATGTAAAATACATCTCGACTGTTGCAAACGAGAGCAAGTTCTTTACAACTTGCTAACCACTCAATCCTACCGTTTTGATCACCCATTGCCCTCCTATTAACATTGCTGTTAACAGGGGTAGATTCATATCTCAGAGGGAAGTTACCAAGAAACGCACCAGGGAGGAAGACAAACTTATTTTTGTCTGTGGCATCCTTCAAATGCTCCCTTATGAACCCAGGAAGTGTAAAACGCCTCTTCCATAATGTGCTGACACACCTACACTGGCCGATTTTCTTCGTTGGTAGTCTGAAGAAAATATTTGACAGCAACTCCGACGGGTGATCATCGATCCTCGTCTCCGCGAATAAATGTACAACACTTTCATAGTATTCGCTTCTTGGTTCTGCCATTGTTGCAATAAGTCAAGGTTTCTTGAAGGCGGGAAGCAAGAAATGATGATTAGTGATGTTATTAGAAGTAAAATAATGTTGATGTTTTGTCAAATGACCTTTAGCATTTCAATTGGTTTTATGAGTTTCGTTTTTTTATGCAATTGCATTGATAATTGTCCGAAAATTACAGTTATTTAGTTTTGAAAACAAAAACTGCAATTAATTTGTAGATTGGCGGGTAATTAGATAAACTAACAGTAATTAATAGTGGATTAGTGTATTTAGTTACAAATAAAACTGTACAAACTACCCACTAAACATTTAAAAAAAATTAAAAGGTTTGTGTTTAAAAAATTCAAAATTTTATAGGTTTTTTTAGATATTGTTAAATTCTTGGATACACCCAAATGCATAGTATGTCCTATCAATTTAGGTAATTTGGAATTTTAAATATGTGTTGTTACAAAAAAAAAATTTAAAATGCATATGCGCTTCTCTGCTAGATAAATTTTTTATTAGATATCTAGCTATTTTTTGCGTACTATATATACTGAAACAACAACATATATGAACTAGCTGTAGGATTAGATATATACTTTACTTGGTGAAAAATTTGCTTGAATATTCATTTTAAACTACCACCAAGATTATTACTTGACTAAGTGATATGGGTTCGATTGTCTTAGGGAACAAAATGGGCTGGAAATAGGAGTGTATGGAGAATTGGTGAACTAATCATTTTTTGAATCCTGTATAATACTATAGGATGGGAGATATACAGAAACCGATTGAACAATTGCATTGAATATTTCATTTAAACTGGCCACCGGTCTTATCAATTGCGTGTCTAACGTGGGTTCGATTCTTTTAGAGAACAATTAGGAGGAGGGATGTAAACAATATATAAGGGATATACCAAACTTTGAATTGTGAATATGTGTTGTTTCAAAATTAAAATAAAAAATGCATAGGTGCTTTTCTGCAAGACTGCTTTTCTATACGAATCTAGACGTTTTTTTGGAATACTATATATACTGGACAACATATAATATGAAAAGAAATATATAATGAAGTATATACTGAACCTGATAGAAAAAACTGCATTGAATATTCTTTTGAACTGCCACCGAGCTTCTAACCTGAGTAAGAGAGAAGGGTTCAATTTAATTATGTGTGTGTAACCCAATTTGCATTAGACTGCTACACTATGTGTGCGAAAGCCAATTTGTATTAGACATTTTAAACAGACCATTATTTGAAAATAGAGCACAATATTCATTTTTTAAGATACTGCATTGTCAAATATTAGACAACCTTTTTTTTTCACACAAAAAATCAATTGAGTGCTACACTGAACATGGTTTTCTTACAAGATCAGAGGTACAATTTATGAAAAAAAAAAAAAGTTTAGGAAATATGACCGCTAAAAAAATATTGAAATATGGGGCAGAGTACTGCTAAACTAATACAAATACAAAAGAAAGCCCAAATTTATACTAGAGTATCAAACATGGGCCTTTTTTATTGGGCCCAAATTAAAATTAAAACCGGGCAATGTAAATGAAAGCCCAAATTTGTACCAGAGTCAACTTTAAAATTGAAAATCTTGACATTCGACCGTTGCTTTCTAACGGTTAGTCAACAGTGCAAAAAAGCATTATAAATACCTCTCAGGGCATTTGTTTGCATAAGAAAATTACACATCCACTTAGAATTCTCAAAACCATGTCTCAAACTACAAAATACAGTCAGCAACACTCGTACCCCAGATACGGCAGATCGTATTGCAGGTCTTGTAGATGTCCAGCGTCAATAAAAGTTTTAGAAAGTCAAAACAATCCAGGCCGATTATATTATAGTTGTGAGAGGCATGGATGGTCACATTGGTGCATGCCTCTAAGTTGGGATGCTACCCAAGAAGATGATGCAGTCTCAAGTGCAAGAGATATTCATGCTACTGCAAATATCTATCAACCAGCACCAGAAAATGTAACATACAACATCAAGATGCGAACTATATTGGTATCAAATTTCATTACTATTGTTGTACTGATTTTAATTTTAGGACCTGCAGCAGTAACTTTTATGTAGTATTTAGCAGAAATAACTATAAATGTAGTACACTGAAGTAGCATCTTATATTCAAATTATGTAATATAATGGATTATATCCAAATTTTCATAAGACGTTCCTGTGCTCTTACATATGGTACAAAAATAAAACACACAACGGTTGAACATGTTGTTCTTACATTCTAAAAGATTATAGCAGCAGATGAAAACGTGATTACATACACTAACACCAGCTACACACCAAAAGAGGAATGTGCTTACAGAGTCTAAGAGCAGCACACAAACTCAATATGTTCTTCAGGACATCAAATCTGCAATAAAAAAATGTACTTGATTATAAGAATTGAACTATTTGAGTTGTCATAATTTGAACTTATATTGCTTGAAAATACCTGAACTTAAGATATCTGAAATTAGGAAGTTGTTTTTGACTGAACTATCTTCTTTTTTTTGGAGACTTTCCATATGATGTAATCCTTTTAACCTTAGGGCGCCCTGGCGGACGCTTCAAAGCAGGGGGCAGTATCTTATAATTGGGAACCAAATCCTGAATCTTGTATCGCATAGTATCGGGTACTGGATGGACAGTTCCTCTATAACATTTCTTGAAAGAACTTGTAAAGTAGGCAGGGTGAACAAACTTGGAAATATCATCATGAGATTTACTCATAACCGCCACAACATGTGCACACGGGAAACCAGCAAGTTGCCATTGAAAGCATGAACATGAGTTGTTTTGAAGATTAACAACTGCAGAAATGTCTGATTTAACAAGAAACTCACCAGGTGCAGATTGATGAACAGTCCAAGACTTTCCAAATTGCAAAAGCTCATTCCAAACTAGTTGCTTAGATGGAACCAACCCTTCTCTCCACTTTTCAGCCTTGCCACCTCTTGTTACAAACCAATTGCTGATTTCAGTCCTAATGTAATCCAGCATATGCGTAATTGGAAGAGACCTGACTTTCAAAATCCATTTGTTAAAAGACTCGGCAGCATTAGATGTCATATCGCCATAACGGGTTATATTCGGAGCAAAGCAAACTGCCCATTTATTGTATGGAATCTGTTGTATCCAATCTGCAGCAGATTGCCCACCAACTTGAATAAACTTTTGAAGATTCTCATTGAAGAGACGCTGGTTTGGAGCATATGCACAAGCTCTAAAAATTTCAAGCAATTGTGATCTATTATTTTTCATCCAGCCACATGAAAAACGACCTCTGAGGTTCATAAGAAGATGATATAGACAGAAAAAATGAACAGGTTCATCCCAAACATTATTAAAAGCATTCATCAAACCAAGATTGCGACCAGACGCATAACATATACGATTGTCATGTTTCACATATTCACGTATCTTACGTAAGAACCAAGTCCAATTATCAATATTTTCAGCTGATACAACTGCAAAAGCAACAGGGTATAAACCTAGAGAAAACAAGTTTGAGAAATCAATCAAAATGAGCACAAAGAATGATACATTGGACACCACACCTCGAATATGACACACACACTTTGAAATGCAGAAACAATGAAATGTATTACCGTTTTCACCATTTTTTACGGTAGCTGCTAACAGTGTACCCTTCGCACTTCCTTTCATAAAAGTTCCATCAATAAACAGCATGGGTGTGCAATGGCGGAAACCTTTCAAACAGGCATTGAACGCAATGAAAACTCTTTCAAAACGATGAGTGACATCATTTGACTCCAAATCAAAAACAGATCAGGGATCGGTCTGCAACACAGCAGATTTATACCACCTAAGCTGGTCATAGGAGTCTTCATATGTACCATATACATAATCCTTTGCAGCTTCAACCGTGCGCCACGCTCTTAGGTAAGATATGTGAAATCCATATTCATTTTTTACCTTGGTAACTACATCCTTACCACGCAAACTGTTTTCCTCCTTAACACTTTTAACAAAGAGATGCCCCATTACTTTAGGCCCAAGTCTGGGAGGATTAACATTACACAACTGCCCCACACATGTATGCATAAGATTTGCCTTATATAACTCATAATCCTCAGTTACTTCCCGCACCCTAAACTTCAAAAACCAATCACAACCTTGTTTTTCCTTTTCCATACAAACAACATGTTTGTACTTCTTTTGATTCTTAATAAACTTAAAATTAGAATTCAGTAGAGATGAATACTTAGCCAATGCTTATTTAAAACCAACCTTGCCTCCAGTTACTATAGTACCCACACCATCCTTAAATATATCGGCCCAGGAATCAGATAAAAATATTTTCATGGGCAAACTAGGGCACACATCATACCTAGGGATTTCAACTAAACTAGATGAACCACCAATTTGAATATCATTCCCTAGCAGCCTATTTTGCGATTGAGCATCATTCTAAGATGTTTGCCCAGGAGGAGTGTTAGACCCTATTTCGGTTTGATTTGAACGAACCTCAACCGAAATAATCCTAATTGACTCCAAATCGCATAGAAGAAAAATATTAACCATATCTTCATCCGACTCCAGAACACAATTCATAAAACTACCAACAGAGCATATAAATGAAAAATCAACATTAGTAATTTCGGGCCATTTGTGAATAACCTGGCTTCGGAAGTACAAAAATGAATTCCCGGACTGAATTGTGAACAACTTCCTCTCTTCCTTGTAAATCGTCGCAAAAATCGCTTGTTCAACCATTTTTTCTGCATGTAATATATAATTTTGTTGAAGACGAAAATAAGGCAGGACACTCTGAGGGGAAACAACTCCTTGGATTCAAACATGATTTAAATTTTGAAATAAAATGAATAGGAATCCGGCGACGATTTGACAGAATCCGTACCGAGAAAGAGGAAGATGAGACTGAGGTGAGAGAGATAAAGGGGAAGTGAGTCGGATGAGAGAGAGAAAAGAGAATGTGAGGTGAGAGAATTAGTAAGATGGTATGATAGATATTAATATTTAATTAGATGTGTGTCCTATAATCATTACAAAATTGTTTTTTTGTGAAATAAAATGAACCTCTTGGAAACATGGGATTTTTGGTGTTCCACTAGGTAAATATGCTATTAAAAGTGGTCATGTTTTGCAATTAATCCTAAAATTAATAATACAATAATAATTTAAGAAAAATGGTGTGTTTTGTTTAATAGACTAAATAGTCAATTTCCCTAAAATAGGATTATTCCCGCAAAAACATAATCAAACAAAACACACAGGATAAATTAAACTGCAAAGTGAAAATAAATTTAAGAAGAAGCAATTAAATTTCCATAAATTGTTTTGGTAGGGTTACCTTATACCCAATATTTTATTTAATAAATTATTTTTACCGACAAAAAAGATATTGGGAAGAAGCAAGAAATAGTTGACCGGTGGCTGCAGGTAGTGCACTGCCTTTAAATTTGTGTCCTCGTAGATCATATGATTCATATCCGGTTCGTTCCGAGATTGACAGCCATGCAGGATCATCGCCGGGGCCATGTCTAACATTGACAAACCATCCTATAAAATTTCTTTTTTTAAAATAAAAAATACAAAACGAAAATGTATATTTTCCTCCAAATAATAGTGGCAAATTTTCAAAACAATTCAACAAAATAGGAGAGAAAATATGGTATCTAGTAGGTACTTGGGTGTCCAGTTACAACTGAATTTGTTTGGCACCACAGTAACAATGGGTACTTGCGACTGGATTTCCAGTCGGTACCCACAATACCTATTGGTGACAAAGTCTCAATCGACACCCACAGTACCTATTGGTGACATAGTCGGTACTTAGATGCCGAATTACGACTGAATTTCCAGTCTTGAAATTGGATTTCTAGTCGGCATCCACAATAGCACTTGTTGACATGGCCAAAGTCAAACGTTATTGCCTAAAAAAAAGTTTCAATCAATCATAGGAGAGCCAATTGGGGGAGACTCCCTATTTCATCACCTGCACACTGGAAGACATCGCTCGCATTAATTTTTTTTTACATATACACATGTTGGTGCAGAGAATGGATGTTGAAATACTCTCCCCCAAATCGACTCTCTTATGATCAATTGGAACGTTTTCCTGGTATTGGTCATGTTATCAATCGGTTGTATATATATATTGTTGAAACCCTTATTTTTTCCCCTATTTTGCTAAATTATTTTAAAATTTTCTTTATATAAATAAATTTGCATAATAACAGTTGAAAGCTATTCACATGATCACGTGCTTACCTTAAAATATATCATTGTAATAAAAGTAAATGTTGATATTTTTGGAGAGAAAAAAAATCATTCTACAAGATGTGAAATGCATAAACCAATGATGTGTGAGAAATTATTGGTTCAAAAAATTTTCACTGAACCGTTTTTTTTTTTTTTCAATGAACCAATATAATTTCATGTTTTTGAAAATCATCTCCTGTGGAATCACTAAATTAATTTGCAATATACATGTCAAACATTATATTTGGAATAAATTAGGAAATGATAATTTTATTCTTTATCTATTCCATCATACGAAACATGTCCAAGGAATTAATAAAGAACTAGAATTTGTTCTTTAAAATTTTCATGTTTCACTTTATATTTCACTTGTTGAATTTGAATACATAAATCAGAATTGTAGTGATTTATTGGATATTTTTTTAAGTGTCCACGTATCTGTACATTAGCATTTGAAATATGGAGTGAAACATAAAAAATTACACAAATAATTTCTTGTGAACTCCATCTCAAAAATAAATTACCTTGGCGTTATAAATCTACGTTTAATATCGAATTATAAGATTGTGAGACATTCCCTTTCATTTATTACGTCACTCAGAATCAGAATTTGTAAAAATAGAATAAAAATGGTAAGATTTTAGAAAATTGAATAGAAATAATAAGGCTAACAGTGGGTTTTTTTTTCTTTCACAATCTTTATTTATCCTCTTTTTCTCCCCTCTCAATTTCTATTTTTATATTCAAGTACATGTTTTTTTCGATTCTGGAAGTATGGAAAGAGCACAATGAATTTTTAAACATTGATCAAAAGACATTTTTATTTCAATATTAATTAACAAGAAATAAATTTAATTAAAAAAGTTTAGGGAGTACAAAAGATATATTAACTTTATATACGGTGGATATATAATAAAAAATGATATTACATATTTTTTTTTTATAAATAATTATATTTCCTTGGGTAATAATTAAAAATATATTAACAACTATATCAACGCATTTAATGTGTCGAAGAGATAATGATGGAAAATAAGAGAGTTTTAATACCAGGGTATGTAATAAATAATACTACCTCCGTCCCCCAAAAGTTTGCGGTATTTTTGGAGGCACGAGTTTTAAGAAAAAGTGTAATGAGTAGAATGTGTATGGTGGAGATTGTGAGGTAAAGATTTTAAAGAGAGAGATTTAAAGGAATATTTCCATTTTGGGAGTGTGCAAACTTTTGTGGAACAAACTAAAAAGAAAAGTATGCAAACTTTTGTGGGACATATGTAGTACCAAACACTATTAATGAAAATAAATTATCATTCATTCTCATTCTCCACCTTCATTACCAGCAAACATTAATCAAGAGATATTTTTATTTTCATATTAATGAACAACAAACAAATTTATTTTAAAATATTTAGAGAAGTGCATAAATTTATTACTATTTTTTAATTCATAAAACTCTTTAAATTATACATATATATAATTTATTATTAAACAAAGAATAAAAATTTCTAAGCTAAACGTTAATAGTATAATTAATTATAATATAATTAGGTGATGATTGATAGACAATATTAGGAGTTATAAATTTTGTAAGTAAAATTTATATAATGTTATTTGGTAGGGTGTAATAGAAAAGTTATATAAATTAGTTCTAAAAAGTTCACTTGGTAAGACATAATATAGAGATAGAAAAAGTAATTTCACTTGGTAGAGAGTAATATGTAGATATATAAGAATAAAAGTTACTATTCAAGTCATACAAAAATTGTAAGGTGTAAAAGGTGAGATAATTTATTATATTGTGAACAGTGAAAAGGGTGTAATATGACCTCTCTTTTTACAGGGTCGGCCGTATAAAAAATGGGTCAATATAAAATTTGTATCCCCTACCAAACAAGATAAGTCAGTACAAAAATTTATATTATATCTCTTTTATCCCTTACCAAACACCACCTTAGTAAATTAAAAAGTGTCTACGTGCGGTTCATATGGAAATTGCACTAATGAGGCAGACAAATTCACACTGATTCCGACAACAGGCATCGGAACAACCCAAATCCTATATATAGTGCTTGTTTGCAAACTCAACATAAAAAGTAAAATTATTTATTTTTTTAAAAAGAAGCACTTACAATATGTTTTCAATAACTATTTTAAGTGCATATTATTATTTTTGATCAATCAATAATTTTTAGTTTTTAACTTCTAGTTAAGCACTTCTACATATTCTCCAATAAAATAATACTCAATACTCTTTTTAGAAGTATTTCTTTTGTAAATATATATTTTTTAATTATTTTTCAAAATCACTTAAGTTTAAAATACTTTTTATTTTTTATTTTACTATTTTAAATGATTTAATATCATTTTTTTAATTTTATTAGAGATTGCAAACATGCACGAATTGATAAAAGAAGTTTTAGACGCATGACGTCCCAAGAGGCCACAACAGAAGAGAGGTATGCTGGAGCACGAGCAGACCATGTTAACCCAATGTGACCAAATGTATATCCAAAAGCCTTAATCACGTGAATATATATATCTCTCTCTCTCTCTCCTCGATTTCATTTAAATTTGTATACCAAATATTTCGGTACGGTATGATATCTTATCGATATTTTCGGTACGTTATCGGTATAGAATTTTAAAATTTTTGGTATACCGGTATATACCGAAATATTTTTGGTATAAATCGGTATACCGAAAATATTTCGGTATCTCGGTATACCGGTATATATCATTTTGGTAGTTTAATATTAAAATTTAATATTAAATTTAATTTTATTTAATTAAAATTGTACTTCAATTATTTCAGTATGGACCGGTATGACAATATATACCGGTATGGGCGATAAACCGACATAGTCGGTATTTCGATATGGACCAGTATTTCGGTATAGATCGATGTATATCGAAATATTGGTACGGTACAGTATACCAAAATTTTCGACACGGTATGCATTTTTGGTATACAGAAATTTCGGTATACCGAAATCCAGTATACCGAAAATTTCGATACGGTATCGGTATGCAAAAATGCATAACAAAAATTTTGATGCGATATACGGTATGAGCGATACAGTATGGTACGGTATGCCACCCCTATTCATACATAACTGATTCTTTCATGTATTAAATCAATAAAAAAGTTAATTATAAATTGATCGTTTTAACATTTTCATATCCTAAATGGACATTTTTCATATATATTTATAATTGTATATGTTGCGTGAATTCTATAAGATTTAATTATGTTAGGGTATGTTTGGTTCGTAAGATAAAAGTATTTATCCGTTAAAAATATGCATAATTTTGACGGATAGATACTTTTATCTTACGAACCAAACATACCCTTAGAAGTTAATAGAAAAAAAAATGCACGTTTAGTTGGATACAATGTAAACTTCAGATCATAAGAATGATTAGGGACATTAAGGCAATTTTCATTTTGTTTTTTAAATAATTTTCAATATCCTTACAGCATATAAAATTTAAATAATATTCTTTTATTTTCTATAAAATAATATAGAGCCACATGAATAAAGAAAATATGTTGAAAGGATATAAACTAGGTCCAAATTTGTAATCTGTAAGACGTCAACGTGTTTAAATCCTAAACGCTAGTTAGGGTCGCTTCCTATAAATTGAATTTATATTCAATTTTTTTTCAAAGTCGTAAACACTAAACAAGTGATATAAATTTTTTAAAAAAAATTGATTCTACTAGTGTAGTTATGTCGATCGGTGGATTTTTTTTATTTCAAATTAACTTGATAAATATATTTACTCATTTAGTATAGCCACTAAACTTTTTACGAAAATATATATTCTGAATATTTAGCTCGAGCAATAACAATAAACTTTTTTTTTCTTTTTCTTCAAAGAGTCTTGCGATGCATTTAATTATAGTAATTTCTTTTATCATGTTTATGCAATCATTGTTATATACTAGTCCCTCCGTCCCATAATTGTTTTCACACTTTCGTTTTTCGTTTGTCCCACAATTATTTTCACACACTATAAATGAAAACTATTACTTTAATTTTATCCTCACAATCCAACTAATCTCATTATTTTAATAATATAATTTTACACAACACTCTACTTTTCTTAAAAGTTATGTCATTCCAGAGGTGAAAACACCTCTGGGACGAATGGAGTACTTGAATTCGTGAGTACAATAGTGATAGATACTTATCCCATATCTACCCTACGACGGAATGAAATGTCCGTCTGTTCTCAAATAATTTTGACAATGAAAGCTCAGGCCAAAATTATTTAAATTTTATATGCTGTAAGAATATTGATAATTATTAATAAAATAAAATATTTTATACATAAAACAATGAAAATTGCCTTTAGTGGACTATAAATATCTTTCCATTATTTAGATCTTCACCTTCTATAATTAAAGAAATTATAGATTTGAGTTATAAGTTTATTGATTAAAAAATATCTCGAAGCAAAAAAATTAATAAAAAATATATCTGATTTTAAATTAATTAACTTGATGGGTGACGAAAATAACGTCATTTTGAATCTTTGTTGATAGAGAAATTTATAATAAATCATCAATTTAATTTTATAATATAATTGTTGGATCACTATTTATAAATAAATAATAAAATAATACTTTTTAAAAAAAGATTTAGAGAATAAATAAAGTGATAATACCACAAAATACCCATTTTGAACTTTTCAAAATTTATTTTACCCACATCTAACTTAAAAACTTTTTTATACCCACCTTATAATATAAGACCTATATACCCTTATAAAATGGGTATAAAAAAATTAATATCTTTAAATTAGGGCCCACTTTATCCTTATAATCACACTATCCTATAGGTGTTAGGTTTGACTTTGTATTATAAATATTAGAGTACAAACTATTCAATATATAATTAAATTTTATTTATTTATAATTCTATAATTTTATCAATTAATATTTAATTAATTTGTGCACATGAATAAGTAGAAGAACCAATATGGAATCAACTAATCATCTTGTTTATTATTCCATCATTCATATGTTATTTTAATCTATTTCAAATATTTTGTATATTTTTAATTAGTATTTTTGTATAAAAAAATTATTAATTAATCACTGATTCGATACGCGGTTAATAAAAATTAAAGTTTATAATTAAATTTTTTTAAGACAATTCGGTAGAGATTTAAATTTTGATCTAATTTTGATGTGGATAATGCTCTCGTGTTAATTAAATTTTAATAGATATATTTTCAAACATCACAAATTAAATATTTTTATATAATTTAAAAAAACTATAGTATTCATTAATTTGCATTAAAATTTAACTTTTATATTATAATATTCATTAATATGCACTGTACATTAAAATAGTCTAAATAAAAAATTCAAATAATCACATATATATGATAAAAATATTATAATTAGTTAATTTATTAAAATGATATGTTTTACAACTTCATTGTTATTTATTATTATATAATATTTAATAATGTTAAATAATATAAATATCAAATAGGGTGGGATAGGGTAGGATAGGGTGGAGTGAGGTGGAATAACTAGATGATGATGTTTGTGGGCCATATGGGTAAAAAAAATTGTTTGAAATTGAAAATGGATAGAAAAAGTTATTTATATTTGAAGTGGGTAAAATAAATTTTTTGAAGTTTCCATAAATAAAACAGCAAAGTGAGTAAATTTAGGAAGAAGCATGTAAATTTCCTTAAATTGTTTTGGTAGAGTTTACCTTATACCCAATATTTTATTTAATAAAAAAATTTTAACAATAAAAAAAGTATTGGGAAAAAGCAAGAAATTGTTGAGAGGCGGCTGCAGACCGTGCTCTGCCGTTAAATTTGTGCCCGGCTCGTTAACAGCCACGCTATTTTTGAAATTGTATATTTTCCAGATATTCCTCCAAATACAATGCAAATTTATTTATATAAAGAGATTTTCAAAACAATTTAAGCAAAATAAGGGAGAAAATATTAGCTTTAGTAATATAATATAGAATTAGTCGGTACTTAGTGGCTGACTAAATATCCAGTCGTCACCCACAGTACTAATTGGTGACATGGCCAAAAATTGGTCATAAGAGAGCAGATTGGGAAAGATTATTTGTCGGCAACCATGGTACTGATTGATGACATGGCAAAAAATGTTCCAATCAGTCATAACAGAGCCGATTGAGAAAGACTATTTCTCGACACTCATAGTACCGATTGGTGATATGACTAACATGTGATAGTTTTCCCTTGAAAAACTTTTCAATTGATCATAAAAGAGCCGATTGGGAAAGACTATTTTTCGACACCCACAATACCGATAGCTGAAATAGCCAACATATGGTGCTTTTGTCTTGGAGAACGTTCCAATTGATCATAAGAGAGCTGGTTGAAAAAGATTATTTCTGAACTCATGCTATCTCACCTCCTAACAAGTTATTGAACACTAGAAGACGTCTCTCTCATTAATTTTTTTTTACATATACACATGTTGGTGCAGAGAGTAATGTACATAATTATATTTCTCCTCCTTCTTTTTTAATAATAATAATAATAATAATAATAATAATAATAATAATAATAATAATAATAATAAGGAGGAGGAGGAGAAAGAAAAAAATAGCGTGAGACAATTTTGAGCAAGTCAAAGAAAAAAAAAGTTTTAAAAGAAAGAGATTTGAAAGGTAAGTAATTTAACAAGCCTCGTCAATTCCTTCAAAATAGGAAACTACTCTTTCCCCATGATCTACTTTGAATTTTTTTTTTCTTCGGATTTTTTTTTAAAAAAGAATCTTAATTTTTTGGATCTTTTTAAATGAATAAGTCAAAGTTTTTTAAAAAAATAAGAAAAAAAATATATACTCTTTCAAATCCTATAATGAATATTCATTTTAAAATATTAGATGAATTAAACATGGCCAAAAAATCGGGCAAAGTAGATCATGAGTATAATGATGACATAAAAAGTTTTTTGGTCCCATAACTTACTGAGTGTTCGATTTTGATCCCAAAAATTTAACTTTTTAATTTTGGTCCCATAACTCTTGGTGTTTATCAAATTTCGGTCCCAATTTTACCAAAAAATGTAAATAATGACATTTTTTGCCATGCACAACGCATGTTGTGATTGAATTTGGAATTTTCCGGCACTCTTGCTAATGTGAGTGCCAAATAATTTATTATTTATTTATTATTTATTTTTAACTTATTTTTTCTATTTTTTCTATCTGTAAATGTTAGTTGTTAGTAGTTAGTTACACCAAGTCCCCATACACTTCAAGAATAAACTCCTAGCCAACCTTATATCTTTCTATATTATTGAAATACTAATAAAATAATAAAATATCATCAAGGATGATGGAAAGTTTCAAATTCAACTACCACGTGCACCGTGCATGGTAAAAAATAAAATTATTTTCACTTTTTCGGTAAAAATGAGACCAAAATTGAACAAACTCTAAGAGTTACGAGACCAGAATAGAAAAATTAAAATTTCTGGGACCAAAATTGGACAAACTCTTAGATTTACGAGACTAAAATAAAAAATTTAAAATATTAGGGACTAAAAGCGAACACTCAATAAGTTATGAGACTAAAAAACTTTTTTTCTCGTATAATGATTGTACCGATTCAAATTTTTTAAATAAGTAAATTATAATAAAATTCTGAAAATTAAAAAAAAATTAAGAAAATTTTAAAAATATCCGAAGAAGATTTAAAAAAAAAAAAACCAAGTAGATCATGGGAAAAGAGTAGGTTCCTATTTTGAGGGAATTGAGGTGAGTGGTTAAATTATTTACCTTTCAAATCCTTTTTTTTAAAACTATTATTATTATTATTATTATTATTATTATTATTATTATTATTATTATTATTATTATTATTATTATTATTATTATTATTATTATTATTATTATTATTATTATTATTATTATTATTATTATTATTATTATTATTATTATTATTAAAGAAAGAGGAGAAATATAATTATGCACGTTACTCTTGTTGATGTAATTTTCATAATCATGACGATTATGTGACTAAAATTACTTTAATTACACCAACAACATGCTGAAATAATGTATATGTAAAATTTTATATATAATCAGGTAGATCGTATTTAAGCAGCACGTCATCAAGGGGTAAATTTCGTATTTTTTATTCAAATGAATTCATTTATATTATATAGAAAATAAAAGCCGCTGGATCGTCATCAGTCTGCTTCACTATAAGCTGCTAAACAGCTGTCTGCTTCACTATAGCTGGTGACTCGTCACAACTTTCTTCGATCTCGTTCTCTCTTCATGCATATCAATTCTTTTGGACACATCAATCCGAACATAATTAATTACTCATTTAAACGTGCAGGTCAGTTTATTTCATCAATAGTGTTCGTCAAGGATGAAAATATCGCGAAATATCGCGGATATATCGCAAATTTTGAGTATGCGATATGGATATTGGGGTACAATGTATTTTTTACAAAGTATCGTGGATATATCGCAAAATATCTCAAAATATCGATATCGATATCGATATCGGTTCACTCGTAGTACAAAATTAATTGAAAATCGGGAAATATCGCAGATATATCGCAAAATATCGCATTACATAAAAAATCGTAATTTTTTCTTTTTTTATATTTTTATACAATTTTCAAATGATAATTTTTTTTTAGTGATTGTATATTCTTTCATGGTTTTATTTTTATACATATACATTTTTTATTGGGCACTGATCATAGTGATATGTTTCAAGATTCATATGCTTCTGACACACATTCGAGTTCACAATTTGGTTGGAATACTCGAAATGTGTTTCAGCATCCATTTTCATATCAACAATTTCATTGGGTTAGTGCACATTATCCAATCTATGGTGAAACAGTTGGAAGAGATAGATAAATATATGAATGACATGTGCATAACTATATGTAGGATTATTCTAATGCAATGAGTTGGTACCAATATTGTTTGGACAAAGATGGGATTCCATCTTCTACATTTGAACCCCATAGGTCATCATTTTGGTATTAAATGTATTGTATCATGTAATTCAAATCATCTTTTATTGTATTATGCAATTATATTATTAATTAATTAATGTCAAACAATGATTATATAGTCCATTATCTATTTATTTGCTTTAAACATGTCAATTTTTTGTGATCTTAAATGAAACATATGGATAATAACATGCTATAATAATCCCTAAAATTTCATATTAAATTTCCAAAATTTTAATAAAATTTTCGTTATTTTTCTATTTTTTTTGCGATATCGATATATCCAGATATTTCCGTAAATTTAAGGTTGCGATATTACTTGCGATAGCGATATTTTCATCCTTGGTGTTCGTTTGAATCGTTAGATGAATAACGAGCATTAGACTATTTGAATATTTGCAAGATTTCTTCATTATAAGAAAGTAAATTGAACTTGAATTGATCTATCTTTCGCTCTGTCTTTTTCTTTGTGCTTGTATTTTCTTGTCCTCATGCATAAATGCATCAAGCGTGACTTCGTAGGATTCTGTATACTGGATTACGAATATACAAAAGAATGCTACAGAACTCGTTAAAAATCTACTTGTAAATCAACTTTGTTAATAATATATAAGTTAATGGGAAAGAAGAGGAGAAAACGTTTTAGTAGTGGAGAATCACATTCCCCGTATAATTGTGGATGTCGGAAGTTGTCTCTCAAGTATAACACTCACGGACACAAACACTGTATTATTTAGCATTTATGTTGCATTACTATTAAACAATTAACCTCTTTAGTTAAATTAGTATGTATAATAAACAATCTATTATTAACATTACATAAATTCTTTGCACTTTCTTAATTAACAAAAACAATGAACATTTAAAATATCAATCGGAAAGAAAGAGACTCTAACTTAGAGTCTTTACCACTATCTCATATAAAAATTATATCAAGAGCTTATGATAAGATTTAATTTATCATATGAGTTTATAGTTTCGCAAAGTGATCAGATAACGAGGCTGATAAAAAATTTCAATAATCTAAAGAATTAATTTTAATTAAATATATAATTATAATGTTTTAACTTTTATTTCGAGTCATCACTCCATGACCATCTGATTTGGGTTAGACTGAATTTTTTTTGTGGAGAAATGTAGGTGAATTTATTTAAAAATTAAATTTAAAAAATATGTATAACTTATATATAAGAATTTAAAAAAAGATCGAAGTTGCAATATTGAGATTTATTTATTTATTTTGATAGGCAAATGGCATATTTAAAATCTTATTAGTTATAACTTTTTCTTTTTCATTTTTGAAAAGAAAAATTGTGACTTAAAATCGAATATACATTTAATCAAAAAAAATTGGCAAAAACATTCAAGAAGGTAATTAGATAAGATATGTAAGCGGTTAGAAAATTATTATCTAATCTTTTGTGAGTATGAATTCGATTTTTATTGCGTGATCGTCTGATATGACACAAGATAAAAAAAAAATTTATAGTTAAATGTGACAATATTTTGAAGAAAATGACGGTTACTTTTAAGAAAAATATTATTCCCTCCATCCCACAGAAATTCATACATTTTCCTTATTTTGATGTCTCACGTAAATTTACAAACTACAAGAAACATTAGTTTGTGTGCACATCCACAAACTTATACATATATTTATTCATATACCACTACTTTACACATAAAATATATTTTTTTAAAAATGTGTGATTCAATAGAGTGCAAATTCTTAAGGGACGTTGAGAGTATCACTTTTTGTGACAATTTTATAATTTTTAAAAAAACACAGTAACTTTTTATCATAAGACGAGAATTAATTCAAAAAAAAAGAAGATAAGGTGTCTGTTAATGCAATAATTGATAACACAACAGCAACAATACATCAATAATACAAAACAGCAATAATTTAGGTTAACATCCTTAAACTAATAGTGGGTTAGGGCCTGCTTATATGATTGGTTGACTGGGTATTTCCATTAAATAACCATATAACACTATTTTCGACCGGCCCATGATGAGATTCACAACGGCATTGACTTGGACCAATACAAAAAACACAAGTGAATTTGGTGCAAGATAGTCTCATAATATACACAACTTATAAATTTCAAAATGACCAAGTTTTGGTTTCGAATAATTTCCAAAATCTTCTCTTTGTTAAGTATTTTCTATGTTTTGAACAAAATGCCTGTAAATATATATATATATATATATATATATTTTTTACATAAACTTAAAATACATATTAGGGGGAACGTACAAGATCAATGGAATATTGGAATGTCTTTGTGTGTATAACTGTAACATTGTCTTCATCGTTGAGCAATTAAAGTTGAAATTCTTGACATGATTGAGACAACTTCACATTTTGCTATTAAAATTTATCCAATTACCGTTTCATAGACCGACTATATATATAACTAATTGTTTTTAAAACAAAATTCTGTTTCAAAGTTATATTTAATATAATACTTCAAACAAAAATTCTCTTTCAAAGTTATATACCTCAAAAGAAAAAGATAATATTCGATTATTTAGTATGTTTACGGTCTGAATTTCACAGATGTTAGTCCTATAATTTACTAAGTTTATATATAATATGAATTAAGTTTTACTATAAATATTTCTTAATGATATTAGCTTAGACAAGACAGATTTCGTCCTATAGTAAACCAAGACTTGCTATCCCTCTTTCAATAACAGTTTCACTTTTTTAACTCTCTCCTTCCCCTCCCCACTCCCCACGATAATATAAAAATTGCTCAATCTTAGACGAGACAGACATCGTCCTGTAGTTTACTAAATTTATATATAATATGAATTACTAAGTTTTACTATAAATATTTCTTAATTATATTAGGACAGATGTCGTCCTATAATAAACTTGGTCTTGCTTCCCCTCTTCCATGCGTTACCATCTCAATCTACGACCCCTATATAACCCCCCATCAGTCCCTCCCATTCTTCGCATCAACAACCCATCTCTCCCTCTATATCTCTAGACTTGTGTATTTTCAAAGAGTACGATGGTGGTACTGTCTCAGCCAATTCTTGACCAGTTGGGCGATATCAAAACATGCAGGCCCACTTCCACCGTTTTCACGGGGGTCCCTCTAATAGACCTCTGTGATCCTAATGCCAAGTCCCTCATAGTAAAGGCGTGCACTGAGTTCGGCTTTTTCAAAGTCACGAATCATGGCGTTTCCATGGAGTTTCTGACCAAACTGGAGGCGGAGGCCATCAACTTCTTCAAATTATCCCAGGAGGAAAAGGAGATGTCCGGCCCTCCCAACCCCTTCGGGTATGGGAGCAAGAACATCGGCCCCAACGGCGACGTCGGCTGGGTCGAGTACCTCCTCTTCTGCGCCAATTCCGACCTCATTTCAAACTCTATAATCCCCGGAATTCCAGACACCTTATGGTAGGACCAAACATTATTTAATTAATTAATTAATTAATTCAGTCAATTAATTAAATATATATATATGTGTGTATGTACATGATATGCAGGGGGCTGGTGAAGGAGTACGTGGCGGCGGTGAGAGATATGGCATGTTTGGTAGTGGAAATGATGGCGGAAGAAATGGGTGTGGAGGATAAGGCTATCCTGAGCAGGCTGATGAGGGACTCCAAAAGCGACTCGTGTTTCAGGCTGAACCACTACCCGGCATGCCCGGTTCTTCAAGCACTGTGTGGCCGGAGTTTGATTGGGTTCGGGGAACACACTGACCCCCAAATTATCTCTGTTTTAAGGTCTAACAATGCCTCAGGCCTCCAGATTTGCCTTACTGATGGTACATGGGTCTCTGTCCCACCTGATCACACCACCTTTTTCTTCAATGTTGGTGATTCCCTCCAGGTAATTAAACCCATGCACCCCTGTCTCTTTCAATTTTTTTAAAATTAAATAATAATAATGTGTTTTGTAGGTGATGACTAATGGCAGGTTTAAGAGTGTGAAACACAGAGTGCTGGCTAATAGTTCACAGGCAAGAGTGTCGATGATATACTTCGGTGGGCCACCCCTGAATCAGAAGATCAAGGCTTCATTAATGATGGAAGAAGGCGAAGAAACTCTCTACAAAGAGTTCACATGGTCTGAGTACAAGAAGTCAGCTTATAAATCAAGACTGGCTGATAATAGGCTCTGCCTTTTTGAGAAATCTGCTTCTTCGGTTGCCCACTAGATCTTTTCTTTCGTTTTTGGGATGTAGTGTTGTTTGAGAGTAGTACTAGTAGCAGTTTATATAGATATTAGTACTTATGGTCAAGATCTCGGTATTCCAACTAGCATAAAAGGTTGTATCTTTTGGTGTTGGTTGACTCTATCCACTTCGAAATAGAATCGTCTCGATCAGTTTGGTTTCATCACCTAACTTCACTTTTTGTCTTTAATTGTAGTAACTACTACTGCTTTTCTATTGAATGCTAAATTATGTCACTGCATGTCATCTCTGCTTCCAAGCACCTACGCCTTTATATGTGGCCGTTATCCCCATTATTGCATCAACACTTATCTCATATATATAATTGCTCAATATATACTTTCCCAACATCATCCATGACATTATATTTTCCATGGACCATTATATTTCTCTTGTATCATATGATATTGTCCCACTCATTAATTCACACACATCTTTCTCTCACAATAATTCTTATTAAAAATATTTCTTAATTATATTAGGACAGATGTCGTCCTATAGTAAACTACGTCTTGATGTCCCTCTTTCATGCATTACAATCTCAATTTACAATCCCTCGTGTCAATAATTTCACATTAATAGATGAAGCTTCACTGTACCATGGCGTCAATTGGTGATTGTTTTCAGATAGTCGTAAAAATCATTTATTTATATAAACATTCACAAAAATATATATGTTTGTTCATATTTAATTATTACTCAAATAGTGTTCTTTTCTTGATTTATATGCATAATTAAGTGTGTTAAGTAATTTCGAGATTGAAAAAGTATATTTGTATACATGTTTATTGTGAATATGGAAATTTCAAGACGATGGGCTTTTAGAATGTTGTATGATGTAGGCTAGCTAAGTCTCTGTTTTGATTTCAAACTTATGTACGTACTTCAGTTGACTTGGTTAGATTTTGTGTACAAATTTCAAATGAATGAGATTGACATTCTAGAACAATATTTTAAGTGGACATTGTCCACCATCTTCCAACTCAAAATTAAATTTTATGTTCGAATTTTCAAGTGTTTAGACTTGCACCACTAATATATTGTATCGATCTGAACTATTTAAAATTAAACATCAAATTTGGAACGAGGGGAATTTAGGGTATGTTTGTTTTGGGACTAGCACGGATGGACGTAGGACTTTGCGATCACGTCTCTATACGAGTTTGGGATGTAACATCTGGATTTCACATCCCAAACTCAATCCACACCTAAAAATACATATTAAACCTATTATTACTCTTTCCAACACAACACTCACAAAATACCTATTATACCTATAAAATCAATCATTATCACACTTTGATTTGACATAAAGTAACATCCTACCCTACTAAAATCTCAAAACAAACACACACTTTTATTATTCATCAAGGTTTTCACATCTCAGGATTTCAAAGTCATGACTTCCCACGACCCCCTTAATCCCAAAACAAACATACCCTTAGGTATTGTTCGGTTCAAAATTTTAAATGAGATTATAAATTAGTTTGAAGAAAGAATTGTCTCTAAAGTGATTTATCGTTAGTACAGTATTTTAAATTTAAAAAAATATTGGATAAAAAATATTTTTGGTCATTGCATTTGGAAATAATTGAGTAGAAATGACTATAGAAAAAAGTATAGTTTACCAAAGTAGAATAATTATTATCTTATTTAAGAAAGAAAAGTTATCACGAAGTTTATCTTTTGTTATTATTAAACATTATAATTACCCTTTATTCATTTGCTTTTTATTTTTGTTGTAAAATTTTCAACCGCCATTTATTCGAATTATCTATATCATTAAAAAGTTCTCAGTCATACTACTTTTCATTAGTGAAAGAGTTTAACATTGTGTAAATTTAATTTTTATTTTAGAAAATATGTAATTTCAGAAAAAAAAAAAAAGAAGAAAAGGAAAACGTGTAACGTGCAGATCGAAGTGTTGTAAATAATCTGAAAATTCAATAGGATGGACCATGGCTGAATTAATAGAAGCCTCCCAATTTATGAGGGTCTTTATCTAGGTGTTTAATTTCTTAGATTGATATTCTTCTAGTATCTTTGCCCTCTCTTTTTGCAATAATTGGCCTACTTCGAGGAAAAGGACGTGCAACATGACTCTCTCTCTCTCTCTCTCTCTCTCCATATATGGTGTTTAAGCCTTCCTCGTCGATGTTGTTGGTTGGCTTTTTGGCCATTCTAGTGGGCAACATTCAATTTTGGTCCAGCAATTTGTAACAATTCATAGATATTATCTTACAATACAAATTACGAGGGAATTTGATCTAGTTCCAACAATATGCCGTTTCGCTAGTGAAAAATAATTAAAAAAATTATACGAGACGTTATATTTCTATAATATTTTTATAAACACATATGATGGATTTGTGTTTTGCTATAAAAAAATAGGATTTTTTTTGTTCCACATGAGTTGTTGATATAAGGAAGAAGACTTTCTAATGCTATTTAAGAAGGCTAGATGTTCGATTTGCAGGTGCACTTGTTAATACACTTTAATCTTGTATTTGATTTTTATTAAAAATAATTAGTGAGAAAGACTTATCATAGTGTAAGGATGTCAGTGAGAGATGACAAATCTATGTGATTGTGGAAATTTATTATATATTGTGATATCTCTTTGGTGGGTCGTGGTTTTTTCCCTAGGTTTGGTGCGTTCACATTAAATTTATTTGTTTACTTTTTTCAAAGCCCATTTCTAGTCTCTTCATATTCTAAGTATGCTATGTGGTAGCAAGCACAAAAAAATTAAGAGAAAAGTTTGGTGGTCTTTCGTGAGGCGGTTGTTTGGTAAGGGATGGAGAAATTGTATGTCAAGACTTTGAGTTTATGGAATTTGACATGGAGACAATATGTCAAGGCTTCGAGTTCATGAAGTTTGACATGAAAAAATATAGAAAAATCAATGGACTATTACAATCTGTGACAAACAAAATAAGGTGCTCTCAGTTAAGGTGAAGTTGACCAAGGTGGAACGATTGCGGAAAATAGTTTCAAAGCTAACATTGTGAGAGAAGATGATGTCCTCTTGTTGAGAAGACATGATCATCTTTATGAAATGTTTAACTGCCATAGATGTGGATGTGATGGTGTTAATAAGACCACATGTGCATGACTTGTCATGGATGGAAAGTATATAGTGAAAGATGTCGACGGGTGAAAGACTTCTAGAAGGATCAGATCTAGAAATTGTACCATAAACAATCTCATCTAGAAGGGACTTTTCATTTAGAATTAAATTTCCAACAATATCATGTTTTATATAGACAATTTGGTGCAAAAATTCACACGTTAACATGTTTTAAATTCAACCGTTGTCAATTCTTTTAATTAATAAAATTGACACCGCTCGCTTTATAAACGATGGATTGTTACGATGATTGATAATAGAATGTGCAATATTCGTGAGTTCCGTAATAGTTGTGGGATTGTAGTGTCATTTTCTTGGATAATATAATATTATTCGATTCTTAAAACACGCTTAGTTGACAAGATTTATTCCCATAGATTTAGACCCAAACTGCGGGAACACATTGAAATTGACATGGAGCCCCACAAAAACTATACAAATTGCAATTACTTATTCTCTAAAGTTTAATTTTCTATTTGGGGCCAAATAGTAATTTGCACATAATACAATTAATCTGCCACTCAATTCTAGGTCAAAATATAATTAATAATCAGCTGAAATATACGTACCTAATTGCTTATTTCAACCACCAAAATTATTGACTTTAGGATTAGTTTCCCAGGTGGACAAACGACATGTCCAGAAATATCTTTTTTTTTTTTATCATCCTTTACTATTATTTTCTTGAATTTAAATAAATTATGGATAAATGTAAATAGATTTGCAAACATAATGGTTTGTTTATATTCAACAGGTCGGATAAGTGTTAGAACCTAGTCGGTTCATTCTCCAACCCTAATCGAAACAATTGTCTTTAGACTGTTTTATAATATGAGTTTGGTATTTTTTTTTATTCAATTTAATTTAAAATGTACTGTTTAATACTCCCTCCATCCCACTATAAGTTGCTCATGTTTCCATTTTCGTCCGTCCTATTATATGTTGTTCATTGTTTTTTTACCTTTATTGGAAACTACTATTCACTTCTTTATTATTATTTTCAATACTTTTTACCTTATTTTCATTACTTTTTCACTTTTCTCCATCACATCACTTGTATTTTTTCACTATTTTCATCACATCGCTTATACTTTTTCACTTTAATTTTACCTTAATTCGTATGCCTAAAAGCACCGAGCAACTTATAGCGGAATGGAGAGAGTAAATAAAAGGTTGGAACTTTAAAAAGGATGAGGAGATTTTCCATTAGGCTCATAAGTCTTTGATCTGATTTTCCCCTTTAGAGAAGAAAATGGTTTAATTTTACTTTTCGAAGTTATTGCTTTTGCAACTAATAAAAGAATTTTTGGACAACTTTTATGAGAACCTTTCCAAAACCCAGCAGTCATGACCTACAATTAGGTAAATTGAACAATTCTTACACAGGATTTTTGTGGGTATCATACTGATTAGACTTTAGATATGACACTATCATTGTTCACCAACCCTTGAATTTTTATTCCACAAAGCAAAAGTTGTTGATGTGACCATTGTAATAGTTTCATTAACCACGGTTAAGTACAATTAGCATCCTATCTCTTCAAAAGTTTTAGTTCGTCATTTCAAATCTTTCGCCCAAAAAGAAAAAGTGGCTTGTTGGATCCTAATTTTAAAGAAAAAAATAAATAAAATAGATAAACAATGGGTATTTTAAGGTCAATTTTGAATAAATTGAATGTTTGTTAGTGTAAAAATATACTCCCTCTGTTCCACAGGAATTT
>JAPKLY010000196.1:620800-661138 GCA_026898435.1 Prunella vulgaris
AAATATAATAGTGGTGTATGAGTAAATGCGTGGAAAGTTTTGTGAGTGTGTACGCAAATCGATATCTCCCTTTTAAGTAGTGTGCAAATTGGTTTGGGACAACCCAAAATGGAAAATGTGCAAATTGGTTTGGGACGGAGGGAGTATTTTGTTTCTGAATAATTGAATATACTATATTATCCTTTTTATTTTAAACTTAACTAAATTCTAAGGGCAAATTTATTTAAATAAATACATTTTCATTGCAAATTGATATAATAGAAGAAAAGGGTAGGAATTAGTTAATAAAGCCAGTCAGTTGTAATGTTCCCGATTTGTGAGTTGGCAGGTTACATCGATGTTGGATCTCTTTCCAAGCGGGAACAGGAAAACTAACTATAATAGTACAATTTTTTTATATGGACGTCCTAACTTTTTTTCACACTCCAAAAAAAGAAACAACTCACATTCACAAAAGTCAATAAATTACACTTTTTATATTTTATTATTTAACTTCACATTCATATTTTTTTATCGATTTCATATTTGCACACTTCACTTTTTTTTAATATACGTGCAATTCAATCTAAGAAATTTGCCGCGAAGCAGTAGCACCATTGATATATATACCATCAATTAGTTGAACTTGAAGGCGTTGATTATTGGTTACAAACTTACAGTGGCACAACTCGGTTAATAAATAAATGTGTTAATTAATAAGGCACGAATTGAGCAATCTCGTGAAATGAGCAAGAATTGGTTGCAAGATTCGTAAATTGAATTGTTCAGTGTTTGATTGATTATTTATTTTAGATAATTAATTAATAAATTGTAAATAAATATTTAATTGTTAGAAAAAAAATTGACGATCAGTTCCAGAAATTAATATTCACATAATTTAAACATCTTATTTCCTTATATTTCACAGTATTTTTTCATCCTAGGTGGCATCTCCACAATTCACCAATTTGAAATTCTCAAATTCTAGCTTACGGTTATATTTTCACAGTTTTTTTTATCCTACGTGGCAGTTTTTTTTATCCTACGTGGCCTTTCCATCATTACCAATTTGAAAATTTCAAATTCTATCTTACGTTTATATTTTAAATGAAATAACCAACATGATATTGTGTTTTTTAAAATTTCAAATTCTTAGATTACAATTATATTTTAATATTTAAATTTAAATATATTTTTTTTATTTTAATTTCAGTATTACTTTTTCTTAACAACCCACTAATAATTTATCAAAATCATAACTTTTTAAAACTAAATTTACTTACGATTGCGGGTATTTACGTGGTTATCTCGGCAGTTCTAATCCACAACTGTCAATTAACTGCCTATTAATTTAAAACTTTTATTTAAATTTAAACTTTTAAAAACTTCTTCAACATAATTTTTATCCCCAACAATCCCTACCAACACAACCACACCACAACTTCACTTTCGTGATTCTGCAAATTCTCTCTCGATAATTTGTTTATTATTGAGATTATATATATTTACAGATTGTAAATTCTATACCTAATATCTTCATATATTTTAATAATATGTATGTTACTGATGGAGTCCGATCATCTTTTTTGGTAGGATTTGATTGTTTGATATTAAATATTATCATTGTTTTGTGTAACTGATTTATATTATTTCATATTTCTTTTTTCCTTTTCTCATTAATTTGTGCCAAGAATACTGTGTTATCAATTTAGCTGTGATTTTAATTTTTCTTATTTTCTTGTGTGAAAGGGAAAAATTTAGTGTTTTCCAATATTGTGGAATAACTCTGTCTTCCCTGGTATTTCGACATTTTTCATACATGTTCATAGTTTTGATGGTCTATTGATTTTGAACTATGATTTCCTAGAGAAGGGATTTAATTTGCTTTCCGACTTTTTGGTGAATATATATATATATATATTGTTACATAATTCAAACTCGAGGCGCTCGATGACATTCCAGTATGGTTTCTTCACATAATGTTCGAACGATGCAAATTAACCGCAACTTGAGAATAAAAAAATTATGAGAGTATATTCAACTTTTAAGGTTCCAAAATTATCAATTTTTTTTAGTATATTCCAATATTCATATGTAGATGAAGATGCTTCTGTTACTGCGCCAAAATGAATCTACATGTTGGGGAGATATTAGTAAAACATACTAGGAGATACTGAGATGATATTAATAAGTATCTAAAAAAATCAAGATAAATTAGTATAAATTTATTTTCATATTTTACTTATTTTTTAATATATAACAAAAAAAGTTAGTTAAATTTTTTATAATAATACATTAAAAATATCTTACGTGAATTAATTTGCCTTCCGCGTGGTACGCGTGTTATATACTAGTATATAATTAAAAATGAGTAATATCCAAATAATAATTAATTAATACCTAAATAATAATTTATAATAGCCAAAGAACAAATTATAATACTCCAAGAGCAAATTCACAATACCCCTAAGAATTGGTTTAAATAATTACCCTAATAGCAGTTCACAATACCACAAGAATAAGAATAAGTCTAAGTAATACCCCAAGAATAACTCACAATACCCCCTCAGAACAAATCTAAGTAAATAACTCAAAAACAATTCACAATACTCCAAGAACAATTAACAATACCCAAAGAACAAATCGCAATACCCCAAGAACAACTCTAAACAAAATACTCCAAGAACAACTTACAATACCCCAAGAACAAGTCACAATACCCCAAAAATAAGTATAAGTAAATACCCCAAGAATAACTCTAAACAAATATCCCAAAAAATTACTCACAATACCCCAAAAACAATTCACAATACCTCAATTGCAATAAAAAAACATGTAGTGCACCACGTAGTTTGTGTTTTTTAAAATTCAAAATTAGTGCACACTAGAATTTGTGTTAAGTGATTGATTCATTGTTTATATTTAATTTTTATTTCTAAAAATAATTTCTCCTTGTACAGTTTACAAGCACATTTCTTTTTAAAATGAATTTTGAAGGATTTAAAAAAAAAAAAAACACTGCACCTATTCATTATGAGTAGGTCTCTTGTGAACTCGTATCACTGTCATGTGTAATCATTATCACTGTTATTCATATATACTATTACTGTTATAAAAATATACTTGATTTTTCAACAGTGATAATGTATATGCATAACAGTGATAGTAAATATACATAACAGTGATAGCATATACACATGACAGTTATAATTGAGAACCCGAATTCACCGTGAACCCGGGTGTATACAAGTTTTTGTCATTCATTATTTGAGGTGGACAGTTATTAAAATTATGATTAATAATGGATTTTTAAATATTGGATTAATAATGACTTTCCTTACTTTTTTTTTAGGCAGGCGGTTGTTTAAATTGAAAGAGATAAAGAAACATATTATTTGAAAGTCTGGTTGTCAAATTTTTAGACCCATTTGAATGCTATGTTTTAAGAAAGCGGTCGGAACCGTTAACCGAATATGTTCAACCGGCTATCTACTTGAGAATCGGTCAAAATCGATACTAATCGATTCGACCGAGGGTTGGAATGATTATTATAAAAAATATAATATTTACAATTCGAAAAAATTGTTGCTGCCCTGAAATATTTATGAAAAATAAACTTTAATCCCAAAATTCAACAACCAATTTGATGTTGACATTCATCTCTGCCGATACAATATCTCCAATCGGTGCAATATCTCTCCCTAATGTCTTTATTACATGGTAATTATTAAAAAAAATAAAATTACTCTCTTCTTGTCTTGAATATGCGAACTAAGAAAAAAAAATTTATATATCGATTCAATCGCTTTTATTAACTATCTGAACTATTTAATCCAGTAAGACCAAAAGCGCTAAGCTGTTGACTTCTGCTGTTTAAAACATAATTTGAATGACTAGAAGCAAACACCACTACAACAGTTATTGGCCACAATCGCGCCTACCACTGCTTATTTTTTCGCCGCCACCTATCCCTTCTCTTTCTTATTCTACTTATGATCTAAAATAATTTAAAAAGTTACTATTATTTACGATCGAAAATAATAAAAAAATACACTTACATTTCGATCAATTATTATAGAAAAACATAATTCGAAAATTAAATAAGAAATCACCTAGTTTCTTGGCACAATTCAATCGAAAAAGTTTTTAAAAAAAATCAAGAAAGAATATCGATAGAAACACCAAAAAAATTAATTACAAGAGCCAACGGGAGGCATTTGATGAAGGAAGACGATAGTTTTAACGCAATGAGAGGTGCAATTCTAAGTAGGCAGTTGTGTACAATTTACGAGATCAAATAAATCATGATTTTTGTTGAAATAGGAGAAACAGATTCAATGTGCCTGCCTGCACTACCACCATGCATGGAAACTGTAGACAATGAATATTCCAACACTAACTGAAAGGGACAATATATTGCATGAACATTCTGAACATATCTTGCATCGAAAATAACATGTTGTATTGAAAACCACCACGGTATGAGTGCTTAACATGGTGGTTTTCAATGCAACATGGTGGTTTTCGATGCAAGCACTCAGGGCATGTGGGCCTGGGCCCGCATGGCATAGCAATTATTATGTCTTGATAATTAACCAAAAAAAGAACTAAGTATTTTGTAAAATTATTTGTATAGAGTTCTTTTTTTGACATATTATAAAATAGGAGAAAAAAAGAGGAATTTTATTAAAACAAAGCTATTTGTGACGTGAACCAGCATATATTTTTTTTTGGGGAGGTGTTCCGGCCAGAACTGATACAATCAACTGTAGGACAAAATAGTGACAACGCTTGTGGTGGTGGCAAGCTTGAGCTACTTCTATGTTTTTCCGGCGTGAAGAGGGAGAGGGAAAACTATCATGCTATTACTGTTGTCGATCAATATCTTCTATTCATTTTTGTGAAACATCAGAATATTTAATCGATGGATTATTGTATGAATATTTATTTTACTAAAAAGAATTATATATATCATATTTTAAATAATATTTTCTTTGACTTTTCAAATATTAACAACCGATCCAATTCAAATTTGCAAACAATTGAAAGAGTCAAACAAAATATTATTTGAAATTGAATTGTTATTTTTTTTTAATAAAATAAATATTAATTTATATAAACTTAAATATTAATTTATAAATAATAAAATATTCATAGCACACCAAATTAAATTTTAAGATGTAATACTTTATTCTATGTGTAATTTTTATTTATTTTATAGATTGACATATTCAAACTCATCAAAGAACCTAGTTTTGATATTAAATAAATTAAAAAATTAAAATTAAAGTCAATAACACTTAAACAAGAATTATTTTTGGATTATAAGTAGTGATACTCTTAATTAAGAAAATTATGTTATTATTTATGCAAATTAGACTAAATTTTATTATTAAAAAATTAAATGTATACAGAATCGTCATCGTCAATCAAATTATAAATTTACAATGTGTATTAATCACAAAAATTATTATTAGAAAAATAATTAAAGATCTCAAAATTTGTGAATATATATATAAATATATATATTATCTTTAAATTATAATAATAAATTTTTATTATTTTGTATGATTATAAACTTTGGTAAAATTTAAAAGAGAAAAATAAAATATTTTTTAAATCATAATTACCTTGAATGATATTTGTAAATATTGATTTTTATATTATATTTAAATTGAACAGCATATTAATTTAATTTTTTTAAACAACTCATCTTATTATTATTATTTGGTTTTTTATTTAAAAAAATTGTATATATCTATAACTCCTCCTAAATTTACTCTAATTTAACAAATCTCAATTTTAATTTTAATTTTTTAATAATTTTAAATTTAATGATGTCTCAACTTTAATTAAGATAAAATAATTAATAAGATGTTCAATTGCATAATATGCAAGCCACCAACATCCATGACAATTGTCACTAACAATTGATTATATAATTTATTAATGATCACATGTTCAACAATATTATTTTATATATTCAACGTATGAATTTTTTCGATGACATCATATCCATAGTTATTTTTATATCCTGAAAAAGATACATTTGTTTTAAAAAAATGTAAAATATCATATAAATTCAGATAATGAAGCATCTCGTATGCTCGTATTCGAAAATGGATCTTACGCCATCGTTTAAATACCTAGTATTTGCTGATTCACTAACCAATAAAGTATCCATATCCGCTGGATCCTCGTCAATGACTCTCAATAAATTTGGAAGCATGTATCTTTCACTCTCTCTCCTCCTTCGTGATCCCACGCTATTATTACAGCTTTGCAAGCGAAATGTATGTGCAATATCCTCATCATCCCACACTCTCATTAAAAAAATTCATATTTAAATAAATTTGTCCCAAATTTATAGCACTTCATTATTATTTTTGATAATACTTTACACTTTTATTATTTAATTTTTTCATTAAGTTTCAAGCCTACGTTACTAGATCAAACCACTGAAATTTTATTCTTTCGTTAAATTTATGTTCATTTAAATATATGGGTACATTTTCAATTATACATATATTGTTTAAGAATAATTAAAAGAGAAAAGAAAAGACGCAGAAGATTGTTGACCCAGTTCGTCTGAAAGACTACGTCTGGGGGCGTACCAAGGCAGGAGAGTTTTATCCAATATACTTTATGAGTGTTTCTATATTTATAGGTTACAAACTAGGGTTACAAGTCTAAAGAACAAAAGACTAAATTACCCTTCTATCAAGTACTATTGATTAAGGCACAATATTATAGTATTACTTCAACACTCCCCCTTGTGCCGAATCAAAAAGGGTAAATCTATATTGAGACTCCCCCTAAAGTCTACACCTCTCAATTGATATGTACATCTATCAAATGAGTTCAGAAATTCTACGCATTCCAATTCTTCTGACATGCTTCTCGAAAGTAGTCTTTGGCAATGATTTTGTAAATAGATCAGCTGCATTGTCTTCAGAATTTACTTGAGTCACTTGGATCTTGAGCAAATCTTGTTGTTGTTTGTTATAGAAGAACTTCGGCGATATGTGCTTTGAATTGTTGCCTTTGATGTAGCCCGACTTCATTTGTTCGATACAAGCAGCGTTATCTTCATATATACATGTTGGCTCTTCAGTGGTAGACATCATGCCACTACATCCTCGAATATGTGTGATGATAGATCTTAACCAAATACATTCACGAACAGCTTCGTGCAACGCGATGATTTCGGAATGATTTGATGAGGTAGCTACCAACGTTTGCTTAGTTGATCTCCAAGATATAGCTGTGTTCCCCATAGTAAACACATAGCCAGTTTGAGAACGACCTTTGTGTGGATCAGAGAGGTAACCAGCATCGGCAAAGCCAATTAATACATTCTTTGGTGTATCAATGTAGGAGGTAGTTTCAACATTTTCTTTAGGAGTTACAATTCCATTTGTTTTCTCCTTTTTCTCTCCGTAAGGGAAGAACAAGCCCATGTCAATGGTTCCTTTAAGATATCGAAATATATTCTTAACACCATTCCAATGACGTTGTGTTGGTCCTGAGCTAAATCTAGCTAACAAATTCACTGAGAAAGCAATATCTGGCCGAGTACATTGAGCTAGGTACAATAATGCGCCTATTGCACTTAAATATGGAATTTCAGCTCCCAATAGCTCTTCGTCATCTTCTTTTGGACGAAACGGATCTTTCTTTAAATCCAAACTTCGGCCGATCATGGGAGTGCTAACAGGATGCACTTTGTCCATGTTAAATCGCCTGAGCATCTTTTGGACATAGGCAGACTGGTGGATAAGAATTCCACAAGCTCGATGTTCTAGTTCAATGCCTAGACAAAATCGAGTTTTCCCAAGATCTTTCATTTCAAATTCGAATTTCAAGTAGCTTGTGGTTTCCCTTATTTCATTAAGAGTACCTATTATGTTCATGTCATCAACATAAATTGCTACGATTGCAAATCCGGAACTTGTTTTCTTTATAAACACGCAGGGGCATTGTTCATCATTTTTGTAACCTTTTCCAATCAAGTAGTCACTTAGACGGGTATACCACATCCGTCCAGATTGTTTTAATCCATAAAGTGAGCGTTTCAATCTGATTGCAAACGCACTCCGTGGTTTAGAGTCACTTGACTTGGGTAATGGAAGGCCATCAAGCACTTTCATATATATCTCTGAATCAAGATCCCCATAGAGATATGCAGTAACCACATACATAAGTTGCATTTCCAATCCTTCGGATGCTACTAAGCTAATTAAGTAGCGGAACGTTATAACGTCCATAACGGGAGAATATGTCTCCTCATAATCAATTCCAGGGCGTTGTGAGAAACCTTGCGCTACAAGGCGAGCTTTATATCTCAGGACCTCATTTTTCTCATTACGCTTTCTGACAAAGACCCATTTATGTCCTACAGGCTTTACACTTGGTGGGGCTAGCACTACCGGACAAAATACCTGTCTCTTTGTCAAAGAATCAAGTTCTGCCTGGATTGCATCTTTCCATTTAGGCCAATCTGCTCTTTGTTGACATTCAGCAATAGAGCGTGGTTCGATATCATCATGCTCAATAATTTCTTAAGCAATAGTAAAAGCAAATACATCATCAATTTGGGTGCAATGTCTATCAATCAACTCATATGCACTCAAATAATCCATAGAGATTTCTTTATTCTCTTGAATCATATTAAACATCGGAGCGTCCTCCAGTAATGATTCTTGGACATAACTATAATCAGAGATAATCTCGTGAGATGGATTCTCGACATTGATGATTAATTGATTAGGTTGTGCCACACCTCCCTTTTTCTTTCTAGGATGGGTGTCAATCGAACCAGGTGGCCTCCCCCTTTTCCTTTTGGGAGCCACAGCCTCAACCATACTTCCACCGGGTATGATTGCAACACTTTTTTCTGCAGTGTTGTGCCCCTTATTGGGGATTTCTAACCTTGCAGGCACATTTGCAGCCGGTATGTGTGACCTTGTCACTTTAGCAATATCAGTGAACGCATCAGGCATCGAATCTGCTACGTTCTGAAGATCAATCATTCTTTTAACTTCACTTTCACATTGTGGAGTTCGGGGATCAAAATGAGACAAAGTTGGGACAGACCAAGATAATTCCTGTCGTTCCCTTAGAAAATCCTTTTTCTTATCTCCCCCTAACGACGGGAAGACGGTCTCATTAAAGTGACAATCCGCGAATCTAGCGGTGAATAGGTCGCCTGTCAAAGGTTCTAAGTAGCGGATAATTGTTGGAGATTCATATCCAACATAAATACCTAAACGTCTCTGAGGACCCGTTTTAGTGCGCTGTGGGGGCGCAATAGGCACATATACTGCACAACCAAATATGCGTAAGTGTGAAATGTCAGGCTCATATCCAGTTACCAACTGGTACGCAGAAAATGGTTGGTCAACAGTGGGTCTGAAACGTATAAGTAAAGCTGCATGTAGTATTGCATAACCCCATGCAGAGACCGGGAGACTGGTGCGCATAACCAGTGCCCTAGCCACCATTTGTAGTCTTTTAATGGTGGCCTCTGCGAGACCATTTTGTGTATGCACATGGGGTACGGGATGCTCTACATCGATCCCTATAGACATGCAATAATCATCAAATGTCTTTGATGTAAACTCTCCAGCATTATCAAGTCTTATAGACTTGATAGGATGATCAGGATGGTGAGTCCTTAAGCGTATAATCTGTGCTAAGAGTTTTGCAAATGCAGAATTTCTTGTAGATAATAAGGCAACATGTGACCATCGTGTCGAAGCATCAACCAGAACCATAAAATACTTGAATGGTCCGCATTCTGGATGAATTGGTCCACAAATGTCACCTTGTATTCTTTGTAAGAATGGAATATTTTGTTTCGTGTCTTTAGCATAAGATGGTCTCGATGTTACTTTTGCTAAAGAACAGGCTTTGCAAAATGATTGATGTGCCTTTGAAATTTGAAATTTGGCAGATTGGGATGTTGAAGCTGCATCTGGTACGTCAGATGACAAATGTTGTGATAGGGCAACAACATGACCGACATCATACTTTACAACGGCGTTATGTCCCAATTTATTTTTTATTCTAAAGAAAGGATGTCCGTGTGAATTTTTTAAAATATGGATCATCATGTCACGACCTGGGTGTCCAAGACGATCATGCCAAAGCCTGTATATAGCACTGTCAGATAGCTCGTCATTTGTGACAATGTAAGATTCAATAATTCTAATAGTAGTGAGGTATAATCCGCTGGATTTGCTCACTAATTTTTCTAATATGTGTTTTCTTCCACATTCATTAGAGGTAATATATATATATATTCAATTCCATTCTCACTGTGAGTTTCTAGGTGATAACCATTGGCACGGATATCTTTAAAGCTTAATAAAGTTCGGTTGGCTCTTGGTGCATATAGAGCATCTTTAACTTTAATAAGTGTGCCATTAGGCATCAAGAACTGAGCAGTGCCTCGCCCTTTTACTAATTGAGATGATCCAATCATCGTAGTAACAGAGGTATTGTAAGGAATAAGCTCAATAAACAATCGTCTATTCCTTAAAATTGTGTGAGTGGTCCCACTATCAGCTAAGCATTATATTTGTCCACGAGACATTCCTACAAGCCAATATTATAATATCATTAATTACGTTGGAATAAAATGAATTGCTTTTCACTTTGTATTTTATTTTATGTATTGTATATTACTTTACATTGTAATAATATTATGTTATCAAGCATGTAATGCAAGCAAGTCTAAATATATAAAACCAACGATAAATGAGATAAAATCTCATAACAAAATCCAACTAAAAAACAAATCATAGTCAAAGTAACTTCAAGACTAATGAAAAGTGTCCAAAATAAAATAAGGCAACATGCCATAACAATGTTCTAAGAAAAAATGATCATATAAATCACTCGAAATCAGGAGTGTTCAGTGATTCAGCAAGATTTTTGTTGCCATCAAAATCCGCGATTGTGAGGTTAACATCAGCTGGATGGTTTTCGCCTTCCATGTAGTGGGTCTCTTGTTCTTTAGATTCCCGATACCTCTTGTAGTTGGTTGCTACCTTGTTGCTTGCTTTACAGTTTTTGTACCAATGTCCAGTATCTCCACACCATTAACAAGGTTCGTTACCAACTCGGTCCTTTTTGTTATGAGGGCGTTGAGATGCATTTTTCCCCTTTGTGCCACGACCAGCAGAGCTGCCAGTGGTTCCAGTACCACCTTGATGCCCTTGAGTGGGAGGGTTACCACGACCCCGGCCACAGCCTCTGCCATAGCCACCACGACCTCTACCACGTTGATAGGGATGAGCACGCACTACTCCCTTTCCTTTGGGATTCTTTCCATGATTCTTTTGAGCAAGGTTAGCCTCAGGAATTTTCTTTGTCCCGGCAGGCCTTGCATTATTGTTCAGAAGAACCTGGTCATGTCTCTCAGCTACTTGCAACATATTAATCAGCTTGTTAAATGTGGTAATTCTCTTGTTATCAAATTCAAGTCTATACTGATTTGCTAGTATGAGTGCTGAAGTAGGGAAGGTGGAGAGAGTCTTTTGAATCATTTCATCTTCTGTGATTTGCTTTCCACAGAAAGTAAGGCGTGCTTTAAGGCGCAACATATCCTTATTGAAATCATTTACTCTCTTATAGTCAAGTAAGCGGATTTCATTCCACTGGACTGTCAGTTCTGGAAGCAGAGTATCATGAATGTTTCCAAAACGTCCCTTGAGAGCATCCCACAGTTCTTTGGGTGTTTTCAATTGAAGGTACTCCCAGCGAAGGCTAGGGTCAATATGTCGCCGCAAAAACATAAGGGCAGTGGCTTTAACCTTGTCAGACGGCTCTTCGTCTTCTGGGTCATCAGATGGTTCGATAGTGGAAAGATAGTCCTTCCCTAAGAAGGTCGTTTCCACATCGGAAACCCAACGGTGGTACTCAAGTCCTTCTGAAGTCCAATATTTCAAATTCAGGTCGAGTTGGTTCAGTCATCTGTTTGAACAAACAATGAATGGACATATTAATACTGTAAGCATAGCAATATATTGTAATAAATTACTTTTTATTTCAAATATAATAGTTTTGAGTTAGATTGTGAGACCATGGGTCACATATTTTTTTTTTTTCGATGCTTTGTGAAAATACTTTATCACATTTATTTATTACATATTATTATTATTATTATTATTCATGAATATTCTTTATCATGAACATATAAGATATAAACAAATAATTTACAAAAAAAAAATTAATAGTATTATATAATTAATAATCACATAAAAAAAATCCATGTGTAAATAATAGGCCCATTTAACAAAACACTTTTTCTTAAAAAATAAATAGGCCCAATTATTAATAGAGACATAAGGCCCATATAATACAACTATGCAGTAAGGGTTTTCAATTTCCAGAAAATATTGTCAATATTTTATACGCAATCAGTTCAGATACGTGCGAGAAAATTGCGATTCAGTAGATCACGACTAGGTATGGACAACGTCGTCGTCGCGTAACCGCCGTTCATCAAGGGCGGATTTCTCGCGTTGCCGTCGACATCGCGTGGAGTAAAAAGGCTCCGCCGCGAGTAGTGGTCTGCGTATCGCGGTGCGCGCCTGAGGCGCTGTCGTAGCGGCGAGGCCGTGCATCGCCGTCCGTCGCTGTTCATGGAGCCGTGCGAAGGCTTCGCCTCACAGGCGTCGTCCGCCGCCTGGCCGTCGCGGGCGCGCAGCAGATGCCTTCGCTGTGGGGGCCGCCATCGCACAGCGCCACCGTTGTCGCGGCCGTCGCGCAGTAAGGTGGCCTACTGTCGTCGTCGCGCGCCGGAGGTCGCTTCAGTGACCTCGGCATCGCGTCACATCGTCGGCAAACGGTAGGGCTCAATTTCGCGTATTTCCAATTTCAGGATTTCGGTTGGAAATGATTGTGAACTTGTTCCAGATTTTTGGAAAACTGGGTTTGGTTTCGTAAAACATTTCCATTTCCATTTGGTAAAACTGTGGTGTGGGCTGAAATAACCGGTTTTCGAAAACTTTTTTTTTTTTTGATCCAGTTTCAGAACGAAAGGTTTTCGAAATTTTTTTTTTTCGTTGTGGGTAGGTATCGATTTTTGATTTGGTTGATTTTAAAAAAAAACAGGGTAACCAATTTTGAAAAAAAATTGAAACGCAGTGTTTCAGATTTGGGGTTTCACAGGAAACTAATTTCTCAGTTTCTGATTTTCGAAAACAGGGGGTTTGATTCCCAGAAAGTGTGGTTCGAAAATTTTTCAGAACAAGGGGTTCGAAGAAGGGATCGAATTTTGTTTAGGTTTTGTTATGCAGAATCATGTACAAACATATAAACATATATTGACAGATTCGGTTTCATACAGTAACCAAGGCATATGAAACATGAAACATGAAACATACTGAACATGAAAAATACAGCAGAATTATATGTGTAAAACAAATATACATAATTCTGGGTTTGCAGAAAATATGCAAAGCAGAAAAGTATATGAACAATCAAATTGGGATGAATATGCGAACACATACGGATCAAGAATATTCTGCAGAAAACCTAAAGCATGGATTTAATAAAAAAATTCAGATTAATTTAAAAACAGAAAACTTACTGTTTCAGCAAAGGAGTTAAAATTAATCATGATTCTGATTTTGTCCCAGAGACTGCTGGAGCAATCCTCTCGTGAATCATATTGCCTTCGTAGAGATTCGTGCTGATAACGTGTTTAAGAATAATTAAAAGAGAAAAGAAAAGACGCAGAAGATTGCTGACCCAGTTCGTCTGAAAGACTACGTCTGGGGGCGTACCAAGCCAGGAGAGTTATATCCAATATACTTTATGAGTGTTTCTATATTTATAGGTTACAAACTAGGGTTACAAGTCTAAAGAACAAAAGACTAAATTACCCTTCTATCAAGTACTATTGATTAAGGCACAATATTATAGTATTACTTCTAGAGATGTTAAACGGGCCAGCCCTAACCCTATAGGGCTAGCCCTAACGGGCTTCGGGCTAAACGGGTTAGGGCCTTATCCGGTTCGTTCTAAACGGGCCTCTAATAATTGAAACCTAACCCTAACCCTAACGGGCTTCGGGCTAAACGGGTCTTAAACGGGTTTCATCTAAAAAAAATTAAAAATTAAATCTTCAACATAAAATTTATAATAGTGGCAATAAAATGCTAATTAATCTAAATATTGTTCATAAATTCATTAAAATACATCAAAATAATTCAACATAATTATAAATCCAAATATCAAGACATAAATAAAGTTCAAACATCAATATGTAATAGTCTAAACATCAACACTTAATTCATAAACTGATAAATGTCTAAACATCAGCACTTAGTTGAGTTTTTTAATTTTGCAATGGAGTTTTAGTTAGGTTTTGTTTTAGTTGGGTTTTTTAATTTGGTAATGGGCTTGAATACTAAGAGCCCAGGCCTACAAAACATTCATTATAGGCATTGCACTTGGCCACTTGCAGACGTGCAGTAACATTAATAATAATAATATATATTTAATTAAAAAAAATTAGCCGGGCTGGCGGGCCAACCCGGTTAACCGGCGGGTTGGCCCGTTTAGCCCGCGGGCTAATAGGTTCGGGTCAAAAAAGCCCGGATTTAAACGGGCCTACTAAAGCTCGACCCTAACCCTGTATTTTTTACGGCCCGGTTTAACATCTCTAATTACTTCAACATATATAACTTATAACCAATTTTTTTAATGCGGTAATGTTTTTTGCTAAAAATGTTTTTGGATTTTATTATAATTTTATCACCTAATATAAATTAATGGCGCATTTTCACAATTTTACTAATAATATATTTTATTATAATTTTATATTCACTTATATCGATGTTTTTATAAATTAATTATAACACAATATTTTACATGTAAATAAAACGAATTGTGTAAATAAATGTTATTATGCTAGTTTATAATGCAAACCACTGTTCGATGTAACAACATTAGTTTCATTAAGAATTCAAATTTTACAAGAGACTTCTCATTTATTTATTTTTCATGTACATTGTTTGATTATGTATTAAAGATAAGTTAATTCCAACTTTCTACTTAATTATATTACAACCTTACAATAATATTATTAAATAACAATAGCTCATTGTTCAACAATATAGATATAAGGTGGTATACCTTATTGATAGGCGTAAAAGGTGGTGCCACATGCCCTGAGTGCTTAACGGGTTGGTTTCAATGCAAAATGTTCAACCTATGGTATACGGATTCTTTTAAAAATGTTATAATGCAGTATCGGATTTGCACCCTCACCCTAAAAGGGGTAAGATTCTTGAATTCTCGTATCGAATTCTCCACGTGGCGAATCCATATGTCACGTGGCGAATTCAGCTAACGGATTCTCGAATCCACTGCACGAATTCTATTTATAAGCACTAAAAATATTACTATTTAAATTAAATTTTTTTATTTCATATAATTTAAATTGATAGTGTGACACTCGTTTTAGATTGAATTTACTACTATGATTTGATTTTTGTATTTAACTAATATAATTCGAATTGATATTTTTTTATATAATTATATTGTATTATTGAATATACTCAAATTTTAGGTGATAAAAAATATAAATGATTTATAATTGATTTATAAAATTTTTATAAAATTTTTTTTTAGATATTATATATAATAAAATATAAATAAATAGACGTATCCTTAACGAATCGCACCCTAATTTTTTAAAAAACCCGTATCCCCGAATTCGTATCGTATCGCACCCGCATTTGCGTATCCGCACCCGTGCAACATAGTGTTCAGCTAATAATTAGGAAACCTAGAGCTCTCGACGAGTATATCTCTTGTTAACTCGAGTTTACATGAACTTGTATCACTATTATGTATAATTACTATACTATTTTCATATATTATTGTAATAAAATATAATTAATATTTTGATAGTGCTAATATATATGCATAACAATAATAGTGAATATACATAAAAGTGATAGTGCACACATAACAGTGACAATTGTTAATTCGAGTTCACCGTGAAATCGGGTTCATACAAATTTTTGTCACTCTTGATTTAATTCCACTCACCCAGAATGTCAGACACAACGCCACAATATCAGAAAATCGTGATTGTTGTTCACGATTCACAATATTAAGAAAACAGTGACAACAATTCACATTTTTACTTAAAAACATAAAAATCTTAAAAAGTACTATATTTTTATAAATAAAAATAAAATACAAAAGATTATTTTCCAAAAAATAAAATCGTAACCGAACCGGCAGCTAGGCGGTTAAGGTTCCGGTTTGTGAACCGCCGATTTTTTATTTTTTTAAATATTTTATTTTAATTATAATTTATGATAAATATGATTATTGATCTATAATTTAAATAGTTGCAATTCTTTTGATTAAATTTAAAATTTACCAACTTACAAAATATAAAATTTACATAATAACACAACTATACAAGACAAATTATATTGAAATTAGATTTTATTGATAGAATTCTTGCACTTAACATTATAATTTATAAATTACAATTAACAAGTAAGAACTAACAATTATAGTAATAGTACTATACTAATTGACTAACACTACAATTTACAAACTAAATTAAAAAATTATAAATATGAACTGAAACCATCGGTTAAATTTACACTGTAACTGCTGGTTAACCGACGTTGAACCGCCGGTTCTTTGGATCTTGAACCAAAACCGACCGTTTATATACCGATTACAGTTCAATTCCACGATTCCAAACCAGATTTTTTGAACACCTCCTTACAATATTTAAAAAATATCAATGTTTATGAATGTAATGTATAGTTGCACCGTTGAGGAAATCCGACAGGTTGCTCCATTTCCGGGCCGCCTTGTAGGCCCAATAACATAGTAAACTATTATTAATTATAGTTATAAGGGCACGAATATTCTCCCCCCATTTTTAATTACTTCACCCCCACTTAATTTTTTTTTTGTAAAATACTTTTAAAGACAAAAATACCATTTTGTTAAGTATTTTACTCTCTCATCAGGATCACTTTACCCCCATTAATTTCGGAAACCGCCATTCGAAGGACCTCCATCACTCACCAGAAATCATAGACGGAGACTTCCCCACACACTCAAATCGAATCTTCCATTCGTCTGTAACCAAACAATACACCAGAAATCATAGGCGCCGCCTATCTCTCGACGCCAGAATCTCAATCGCTCCTACATCCATGAAACTCGCGCCACAGTCTCGATAATCGCCGTACAACCGTCGCACTCCACCGATCGATGTCGGAATTTGCTTAATGTTTGACACTGGGCTGTGGAACATTTGCTTAATGTTCTAAAAAGAAATTCGAACCTTGTATTCATGTTTGAATTTTTTTTTCAAACATCGGGAAAATGTTCATGCATTTTTTTCGAACAATATTTTCGACAAATCTGATCGAACAAAGTTAAGATGTTCGACCAAAATTGTCGAACAAACACATAAATTGCGGCAAACCAGAGTCGAACTTTTATGGCCGAAAAAATCGCGGCAAACAAGGCGCAGCGGTGCGTTGGGTGGATTGGTGCCTGTGTTTCTGGCGAAATCGGCGAAGCAATAAATGGTGACGGCTGTTGTTTGGCGAACACTGGGATCGACTCCAGTTTCCGAGCGAGAAACAGAGGTGTGTCGATGAATTCCGACATTTTGCAGGTGGTTGAGCGGACTGAGGCGCGCTACTTCAGAGCAGGTTGTGGCATGGAATGGTTAGAGAGGTGAGGTGAATTAAAATCCGGCGGCGAGGCTTTATTTGGCGACTGTGGTAGCAGTGGCAATTTCTGGTTTCTATGGCGGAACAGTGCTTCTTCAGTAGATGGTTGGTGGCGGTTATGATTTCCGGCCTCGGATGTACTGGCAGGGACGGCCCTGTGTCGATTGAAACAGGGCAGAACGTGAAGGAGAGCTTGTGATGGCGTCGCGATGGAGCGGCGTGAGTTCCGGTTGTGTGAAGAAAGAAGTGGAGGTGAAAATACAAATCTTATTTTCAATTATAAATAATAATGGGTATTTTTAGAATAGCGGGGGGTGAACTGAAATTTTGGGGTAGTGAATTGAAAATAGGGGTGAAGTAATTAAAAATGGGGGGAGAATATCCGTGCCCTAGTTATAATTTAAGTGGGTGCACTACAAACAAGTGCATTTAACATGAGCCTTTGAACTTTTTTCAGTTTTTTGGGGCCGCCTTGTAAGCCCAATAACATAGTAAACTAAAGGGCCCGACTATATACCTTTCATATTTATTTGATACCCCCAATTAAATTATATATTATTTTAACTTATTTATTAAAGGACTTGTATACCCTTTAACATTAAAAAAAATACTAAATTGATACACCCAACTGAGATTTCAGAATTAAAAAATCATAATCATACACAAGAAACTAAAAGTTTAGACGCGGGAGCGGAAGACTCAGAATATCATTCGTCTTGTAGTTGCACCATCATTATCATCCTTACAACGGCTATACAACCTTAGTTCATATATTTTGAAATAAAAATGGTGAATACGCAGGGGTGTTGGACATATGTAAGTGTATATATTTGAATATTTATATAATAAAATAAAACTAAATTTTTAAGTTGAATGTTGTTATCAGTTTATGCGTAACAAGTATTTGTACTTCTTAGCCTATAAATTCGATGGTATGTTATTGTTATTCTCATGTGTTTTTAAAAAATCACGACACTTATTTTCAAATCTGGTTTGTCGAAATATAATTAGGGTTTTTTTTTTATCGGTAAATGTTAGTTGTTAGTAGTTAGGTTAATTCATCGAGTCTCCTTACACTTCACATCTCCAAGTCCAACCTTATATCTCCATCCTAATTCGTTCCCAAAGGGTTTTGATAAAAATTTGTCAAAATATACTTAATATTTCGACAAAAAGTTATTTAAATTATAATTAATTTTTGACAAGTTTTTGCCAAAATGTAATATAAATTTTGATAAAATATTGTTGAACTTGTCTGTTTTTTTTTTTCCAAAATTTGGACGATGATGATGATTATAGCCCACATTATATTGACGAACCAAACGATGATATACAACTCATATCACTAACCTCTGTCATTCTCCGTCGATTCGATAGTGCTTTGTATTATTCTCATTGATGGGGCGGCGCCGGTTGATCGCCGTGTTCGGCGCCTTACCATCACCGGCGGATTATTTGTAAACTAGAGTTTAAAATATTTGAGTGTATTACTCTAGTTAGGCAACGCGTGATGCAGGATTCTATCTATAAAAAATGAATATGAAGGATTTTGTTAAGCTTTCCTAATTTATAAATGGATCAATTCACCCTCATGTTCTTCGAATGAAAACACTATTCATGATTTTTGGGTTTTTTTTTTTTTTGAAAAATTAAAGAGATGAACTGAAAATTTAGGATGGTAAAGTGAAAAAGGGGGTGAAGTAATTAGGGGAAAAAAAAATACCCATACCCCTTAATATAATATTCATTTTAGTAGTACATACAAGCCCTCAAGACGTGACACATAGATATTAATGCACCCATCTCATATTTTGAAAAAAAAAAAAAACTGGAAAGGGAATGAAGAATGCTGTGACTTCCTTCTTTCCAAAATATGCACTCACCCTTATTTTTAAAAGAATTTTTGATGTAACATGGAATCTGCTGTTGTGGAGAACCTGTTATGGAAAAATAAAATGTCCGAAGGAAAAATTTGTAATTTTGTTTGGAAAATCAGATCTGAAATACTGTTTTATTTCCAATCCTCTTTTCCCAAAAAGAAAAAAAAATTGAGAAAAAAAATCGAACAAACAATGAAATGGAACATTTTTTAAATGACACAAAATTTTCAGAAAAAGAATCAAGATATTTACATATTTTCATAAAACATCAAAATTTTAAATTTTTTTTTTTTAGAGGAACATCAAAATTTTAATTAGATGAGAATAAATAGAGAAAATAGTTAAAAACTAGTGTATTTTGAGAGGCAGAGAAGAAGATGAATAAGCGCGAAGTGGGGGTGGGGATGAGAAGAAGAAAAAATAGGGAAACATATGGGAAAAGGGATAAAATTGATGCAAGAAATGGAAGGAGGGGAAGAAAATGGGAGAGATGAAAAGAGGGTTTCATGCGTGAGAAATAGAAATGGGAAAATTAGAATTTTTTGAGGAAGGTTAAAAAAATGTTATGACAAAGTGGGTTTACGTACTACTTTTACATTATGTCCACTCATGAACAGTATAGATGTGGGTGCATTTAACACAGGGCTTTTGGAAAATCACCTACATATATTTGGTCCGTTCCAATATTTTTAACAGTATTTATTGTGTTACTTTCCTTTAGGCACCCTAATTAATGCATTAAGCATGGTGACGTAAGACTTGTGCAGTGAAATTTTGTGCGTGTTCCATACAGTTCAACAAAAATGGTAACTATTAAACCCAACAAAATCAAGCATTTTGTTCAGCATAAGAAACGAAACAAACATTAAAGGCATATCTATATAATTCAACCTGATGCTCTAGTTAAAGCCCAACAACAACGACAAGGGGAAATAGCTTTTCATAGAAAATGAATCCATTGCCTCCTATAAATGCAATGGCTTCAACCCTTGCTTATATGTATTCTAAGGCCCGATAATATCAATTTTTCAGCGATAACTCTGCAACGGGTCTGCTGCCTTACCAGATCTTGCATCGGTCCATGCTTTTGCAATAGTTCTTTTCATATCTTCATCACCTTCCTCGTACATGTTCTGTTCACGTATAATGAACACATGAGAAGTCATAATATAAAGATGAAATGAACAAGAAAATCTTATTCTCTTGAAAAGTACCTTCATCAAATCCATAATCCCAGACATAGGATCCTGCTTTTTGTCCAAATTCGGCTTCAGCTATAATAACATGAGAATAAGTTAGCATTGTCAAGTGTCAGCCCCCATGATAAGGAATTATATTTACCATTAGTGTCGAGAAAATACCTTATCCTCCTTGTAGTGCAAATCCAACCAGTTACCTTTTGAAGCTTTGGCTAAGGTGACAATCACCCGCTTAGGCTTCACAACCAATTTGCATTTCTCGGGTACAATTTCTTTGTTCAGCTTTGGTACAGCGCAACGATAATTCTTGCCTTGTGCATCATGGAATTTGATATCGAAAGATGAAGGCTTGAAATCAGCTTCAACCTTCTCTTGATCAACGCCCTCCAATGATATATAAATCTGAGATATAGAGAGGATTACATTAAAACATAACCCTGCCAGAGTCAAATATTTTTTTACTTCCTCTCCCATCAGACAGAATGACTACCAACTGAATATTTTATAAATGAATTCGAATGGGATAATTAAAAAGATAAGTGAGAACACATGTTCTGATTAAACACAACGTGCTGTAAACTCAAACTGACAGAGATGTTTCAGATAAATAAATTGAGAGGCATTTGTCAATAGGCATCCTCACCTTCAGTTGATCATTGTCCTGATCCCAGCTGAAAGAGGCAAGAGTTACATAATTCAGCAATGAATTTGATGCAACCCTTGACACTGGGGCTTGTGTGCTCACCATTGAAATTGGAGCTGGTGTTTGCAGAGACAATAACTGAATTGAAAGCCAGAAATAAGGTTCCAAATTATTAGCATATACAGTGCACAAAAGAAAAATATACGAGGATAGAAAGACGGCAACTTCTCTTGATCATTCAAAGGAAACCACCTCATGATTTTCAAATAGAAATCTCTCAGGCAACAAGAGATGTATATTTTCAATCTGGGGGGGGGGGGGGCCGGGGTGTTGAACTCATATAATGAACTACAATTTCTACACACATACTGGGGAAAAAAAAAAAATCCGTCCCTAACGCCAATTACCGACAAGTCTGCCCACAATCATTGAACTACACATGAAAACGGAGGCGACGGTTAAAGATATCTTTTGCTCACACATTCACCCAAGCATCTAAGCGGATTACACGAGCTCGTGAAAACGGGAATTGAAGAGTCACGAATATATACATACATATATATAAAGCTTTCAGTAAATTTCGAACCAATTTCTCACATGCTCATTATTCTACTGTCCATAAAGGTCGGCAGAAATCACATGACGAATTAAAGTAGATATTGAACCCTTGGCCCTCGACTCCCCAATTCCAGAAAATATTCTCCAATCACAATCACAGATGATGCGTATTAAATCGAGAAAAATGGAGACAGAAAATGACAATCAAACGCATAACAACTGACCTTCTCCAATTTGCCAATCTCCGAGGAGATGAGAGAAACAACTCGAGGCCTCTTCGCGATGCTTTGAAGCTGTTTCAATTCCTCTATGTCTAGGGTCAAATCATCACTGCTCGCCATTTTCACACTTCTCTGACAGTAAAATAACCGGAAGGTGCTTAAATCCACGCAACAGAAGTAAATAGATTTCCAGAACTCTCAAGATAGGGCTCTTCAAGAGAGTGGAAGGAAGATTCTAGACAGTGATCGGATACAGAGTCTATAGTCATCAAATTTAGTATTGGGCCCAAGCCCAATGAAAAACCCGTTTGGGTCTAGTTTCAAAAGGATCATTCAGACGGCTTAAACTGGGCCGGGTTATTTTCACTAGCTTATTTTATAAATGGATCCGGATATTCTCACCTCCATAATTGAGTAGTTCACTCCCGTTCGTTTCACCACACTATAAGAAACCCCCATAATTTAGTAATGGTAAGGATTATTTACATTGAAGAAAAAAAATATAGGATGGTAAAGTGAACGGGGGTGAACTACTCAATTATGAGGGAGAATATTCGGGCCTTTTATAAATATACTATTATATATTTTGAAAAATTAAAATATTTTTAAGAAAAATTCTGAAAATAAATGCAAAAATTGAAAAAAAATCAAAATATGTATATTTTATTTTGTTCGAAAAAAATATTCAAAACACTGAAATATTTTTTTCTGAATAAATAATAATGGATGGCAAACACTCAAATAGAAATTTATACGGGTCAAAGATCCGTAGAAATATCCATTTTCAAAAATTCGCGGGTCTAAACGGGTCGGGCCGAATTTGAGTATTTTTTTCCAAAATTCGCGCAGATAGTGATTTTCTTCGCTCCCAGGTATGTTACAGTCGGGGTAAATGCATGTTACTTTAAGGCAAAACGTGTGTTACAACCAGATTAAATGTTGTTTTCTACACATATTCATTTATTTTTATAAAAGTAAATATTTTTCATGCAATGTAAACCATGTATATGTTACATTGTATGTGTAACACATATTTATTCTTAATAAAAATACATTTTATCATATAGTAACACATATATGCTCATATAATAACACAAATTGAGGAACAAATATGTGTTACAATTAGAGTAAATATCTATTACTGTAAATTTATGTTACAATTGGAGTAAATTTGTGTTACTGCAAATGTGTGTTACATCTAGAGTAAATGTGTGTTACTGCAAATGTGTGTTACAATTAGAGTAAATGTGTGTTACTGCAAGATAAAATGTGTGTTACTGTATGCACAAACATTTATTTATCCTTATAAAAATATATATTATATTTTATATAACATATATAAGGTATTAAATGATGTATTAAGTACATTAATAACATATTATTAACATAAATCAACAAAGAGAATAAAAAATAAATTAAGTAACACATATTTATACTTGCAAAAATACATATTTTCTTTATAGGTACTTGAAAAGTACAAAAAATTAATTTTTTAAGAACTTGTAACACAGATTTTGCCTAATTGTAACACGTCTTTGCCCAAATTGTAACATACCTGGGAGCGAAAAAATATATTATTAACATAAATCAACAAAGAAAATAAAAAATAAATTAAGTAACACATATTTATACTTGCAGAAATACATATTTTCCTTATAGTTACTTGAAAAGTACAAAAAATTAATTTTTTAAGAACTTGTAACACAGATTTTGCCTAATTGTAACACGCCTTTGCCCAAATTGTAACATACCTGGAGCGAAAAAACCTGGAACTACAAGTTGCGCGAATTTTGGAAAAAAATGTCCAAATCTGACCCGACCCGGTTTAGATCCGCGAGTTTTAAAAAATGGATATTTCTACGGTAGAAATTTCTACACAAGTGTTGCTCATAATGGATTAGTCTTGTATGCACCAGTTACACGGTGCAACTTAAGTTCATTTTTAAAAAGTTAAACAGTTTATAACCGAAAAATTAAACATTTTATTACTGAAAATTTAAACTATGAAAGATACATTTTTCAGTAATAAACTGTTTAACTTTTCAGTTATAAACTGTTTAACTTTTTTTTAAATGAACTAGAATTACACCGTGTACCTGGTGCACAGGAGATTTACTTAATAATAATATATTCATTTAAATAGGATCTTTACCAAAAGATTAATGTAAATAACTGCAACCTTGAGATCTGAGTACAGTGGTGTATTGGGCCGCAGGAATTCAGACTAGGCCTCAGAACTTATAGTTGCTCGAATAAAATGTATATGTGTGTTATTGAATTTAATAATTAAAAATAAATTCAATAGAATTTCAGAATAAATTATAAAAACAATTTGAAAATTTTAGGATGTTAATAATATATGTGAATTATTGGGGTGTTAACACGACCATCTATTTGGAAAAAAAAAAAAAACCCTCTTGAAGGGTTAAATAAAAACATTATCTAAAATTTATAGATTAGTCTAATTTTTTTAAGACAAAGTATTATATAAACCAATTTAATGATAAACCACCTTATGATACAAGGTTTCTATTTATGAATTTATTTTTTTGTCTTGTTAAAAAGTGGTTCTTGATATGAATCACTTTCACACAATACCTACTCATTTTTTAAATAAATAAACAATAAGAACGACAAACATCAAGGATATCTTCCATAAATTTTGAAGACTCAACTTAATAATAAGAATTTTTATAAATTCGGAATGTCCTAATTAAATAATGTGACAACATATTGGAATTACAATTAACTGACAATGCAACAATAGGGGTGTCCCAATATAACCAAAAACAGGCGTGGCTGTGGGTTTGATTGGTAGCGAGAATAGCTGCCATAGATGGACGGCGGTGGCTGGAACTTGGTAGATGATTGACATGTATTTTACATTTTTACTTGAATTAAATATCAAATTTGATAATTTAAATGCTAAATCACTTTAGTTTTACTTTAATTTATTTAATTATCTGGGAATATATTTTTGATGAATTGATAGAAAAACTGAGGAAAAATGGAATTTGTAGAAATAAATTATTTACAAATCGGAGTACGAATGAATAAGATACAAAGAAACGAAGTTTGAAGAACGTACCACACGCAAAATGAAGGCCCAGGCTATTCGCACAAGCCTTTTTTGGTAAATACACTATCTTTTTTGGAAATTCACTACCCTTTGTTCGGCAATTTTTTCGAATTTTTTTTATTTTTTCGGCATTTTTTTTCGAACGTGGTGTAAAAATGAAAATTTGTTCAAAAATTTTTACCGAAAATTTGTAAAAATTTTGAAAAAAATTGTCGTAGTGTATTTCCCAAAATGGCTAGTATCAATAACATTGGTCCAAAATGAACTACTCGACCCATTAGAGAAATCAAGCACGAGTCGAATAGACTTTCTCCATGCACGCACAGGCCTTGATTCAGCCAATGCAAAGCCCGCATCCTTGATTCACCAATTAATTCCAGTACCATGTTATTCCCACTAGCTTTTTTGGAAAATACAACCCAGATGAATATACTATCTTATGTTCCGCAATTTTTTTTTCATTTATTTGACATTTTTTTTTCAAAATAGTACCAAAATGAAAAATATTCAAAATTTTTAGCCGAAAATTTATAGAAGTTTCAAAAGAAAATACTGATAGTGTATTTCTCAAAATGGGTGGTGTCAATAACCTGGGCCTTAATTCCAACTATGTAGCCAATGAAAAGCCCATGCAATTCCCATTCCATTCCATTAGCCATGTCTATGTCCACAGGGACGGACCCACGTGCGTTACAGGGGGCACTGGGCTCCCCTAGAATTTTGTAAAATTTTAGGGATATTTTAATAATTTTATATTTGAATAATAAAAATATATATTATATATAATATATTAATGGTAGTAGTGGCGTACATGCGATATAAGAATATGCAATGACATCATTTTTTTTCCTTGGGCTTAACAAAATTAAGGTCACTTGAATCTTGACCATCAATTCATTTAATTTCTACATATAAATGAAAGTAGACTAATGGAAATAGATGTTTTAATAAATTTATACAATCCATTATATAAATATGACATTATTTTGTCTTTATGACGTCACTATCCCATCCATTCACGTTCATAATCCCAACTAGCATGCATACATGAAGCCCATTCGACCATCCCTAGAGCCCATCACGCCATTTTCTTTTTCCGCCTTCTTAATCCCAATTAATATAAAAAATATATTTTGGGAGTATTTATTTTACATATCATTATTCAGGAGATAATTCAAGATTGAAGCTACAATTTAATATTTTTCATCATAGAATTTGGGGTTTGAGAAATTTTCTTTTTCTTTTGTTCTTTCGATTATTCAAGACCTTGAGAGATTATTTTTAGAGTACTTTTCAATTGAAGATTGCAAATTTCTGTACGGTTAATTTTATGTTTCTATCTGAATCAGGTGATATCGTTTTCTTGATTTCTTCAATTTTTAGTATAGAAATGTTTTTATGGTTTTTTTTATTCAAGTTGTGATTTCTTCTTTAATCATGAACTAAATTTTTCATGGTTTTTTTTATTCAAGTAGGAAAGTTGATGTGTTATGAATTTTAATTTCATTTTTATATTTTAATATTGTATATTGTAGAGTAAATATTGCATGCAATATTCTTAGAGCTCGAATGTGCGTGTTAAATTTATGCCTACGATCATTTGGTGAGTTAAATACAATGTAAAAAGTATAGGTGAGTATGTTGATTTTAAATTTAATCAGTGCTTAAATATCCAACCAAGAGTTTAGTTTTTTAGATTAACCAATCTTAAACACTGTTATCTATGATAGTGAGAGACGAATTAGCTTAGACTTAGTACCATGTTGGAATGAAATAGTTAATTCATCATCTAAGGAGATTTAATTTGTCTTGAGGAATTTGGAGGAGACTCGATCCTGATGGAAGATGATATGCAACAACATAATTATTTTATCTATGAAGTAATTATATAATTAAGTGGCTACTAAACCAGGTGAGTTAGCTCACCTGGCCACCGAACTCCTCACTTGAGTGAGTGACCCGGGTTCGATTCCCTTTGGGAACGAGTAGGAGGGAGATATTAAGGTTGACTTGGAGATATGAGTGTATGGAGACTTGGTGAACTAACTTACAACTACTAACAACTAACATTTACCCATAAAAAAATAAAATAAATGGCTACTCTAATTAAGTTAATTAAAATATATAGAATGCTTATTGAACTACCTACCAATAAGAAATTTATAATGAATCATATTTAGAGCATGTTGATTCTCACTGCACTATCACATGAAAGTTAGTTTAGTAATAACTATCCACCTACTTTTCTGCGTAGTTATTAATAGATTTATATTTAGGTTGATTGTTATATAGTTATTTTAGTTTTCTGGATTTAGATTAGGACACCACACCCGTATTTTTTTTTTTATCGGAAAAAGAGACTTTTATAGCTCAAAGGGTATAAGAAATACCCACAGAATTACACAAGTTTATATTACACCCAGGAAATAACTCAAAAAAAGCACCAATGCCACAACAACTCCTATCTCTTATTTATAAAAAGTACAAGGTAAAACTGCCCACTTAGAAAAAGAACTTGAAGACTCCTTATACCCTCTAGCAGCAAACCAACTCCAAATGCGAGCTTTTAGATCATCTAATAATTCTCCTGTCTGAACTGTGTCTTGACGAAAAATTATAGCATTTCTTTTTTTCCACAGAAGCCATATCCCACACATCCACACGCATACCGCCAACAACTTCCCGTCCTTCCCTTTGATTTTTCTACTAAAGAGAAGTAGATTCATCGTCGGGTCGGATGGAAATGCACCTTTGAGGCCCAACCACTTCAAACAACTCATCCAAAAATTATAAGAAAATGAACATTCAAAAAGGACACGAGATACCGTCTCTAAAGCATTGTTGCACAAGACACAACTCAAGTTAGCTTGAGATGGAAGGGCATTACGGGTAGAGATGTTAAACCGGGCCGGGCTAAACGGGCCAGCCCGTTTAGCCCTAAAAAATACAGGGTTAGGGTCGAGCTTTAGTAGGCCCGTTTAAATCCGGGCTTTTTTGACCCGGACCTATTAGCCCGCGGGCTAAACGGGCCAACCCGCCGGTTAACCGGGTTGGCCCGCCAGCCCGGCTAATTTTTTTTTTAATTAAATATATATTATTATTATTAATGTTACTGCACGTCTGCAAGTGGCCAAGTACAATGCCTATAATGAATGTTTTGTAGGCCTGGGCTCTTAGTATTCAAGCCCATTACCAAATTAAAAAACCCAACTAAAACAAAACCTAACTAAAACTCCATTGCAAAATTAAAAAACTCAACTAAGTGCTGATGTTTAGACATTTATCAGTTTATGAATTAAGTGTTGATGTTTAGACTATTACATATTGATGTTTGAACTTTATTTATGTCTTGATATTTGGATTTATAATTATGTTGAATTATTTTGATGTATTTTAATGAATTTATGAACAATATTTAGATTAATTAGCATTTTATTGCCACTATTATAAATTTTATGTTGAAGATTTAATTTTTAATTTTTTTTAGATGAAACCCGTTTAAGACCCGTTTAGCCCGAAGCCCGTTAGGGCTAGCCCTATAGGGTTAGGGCTGGCCCGTTTAACATCTCTAATTACGGGCGAGCAAGTTTGATGTAGTTGGTAGGCGATGCCATAAGACTCTCCAAGCATGAATCCTAATCTTTGGAGGAACAATACTATTCCAAATAAATTTGAATTCCTTCTTCTCTGCACCTCCAGGGACAGCAACTTTCCGAAGGACTTCGTAGGCCCTCTTGGTGGAATATTCATCCTTAGGAGTCAAACCCCACCTCCATTTGTATTTGCTCCCCTGTTTAAGTTGCAACCTGTTAATCACGGCAAGTAAATCATTAAGAGCATATTTTTCCCTATCAAAGAGATCCCTTCTCCAATCCCAAACCCAAGTCCACACACCATCTCTCCACTCCCCGTACTCACTCACTGTAGCTTGCTTATTAACACACAAATTGAAAAGTCTAGGAAATAAAGATTTAAGAGGAATACTCCCCGCCCAACAATCCTCCCAAAACAAGATATCACTCCCATCCCCCAAAACCCTACCCAAATGCTTAAAAAACCACCCATTGTTTTTATCCCCCACCGCTTTAAGAACTTCTCCCCACCACCCAGTTGGTCTTGAAACTCTCCCATAACTCCCCCACTCAAAGAAACCCCCCACCCAGACCCCCACCTAGATGAAATCACTTTAGCCCACAAACTTCCCCTTTCGTTGTAAAATCTCCACACCCACTTTCCTAACAAGGCTCTGTTGAAGCACTCTAAATCCTTAACCCCCAGACCCCCCAAGATTTCGAGTTACAAATGGTTTGCCAATTTATCCAAGAGATCTTCCGCTCACTCTCACTACCCCCAAAGAAATGTCCTTTGTAATTTTACTATTTCACTCGAGGTTTTCTTCGGAGCCCGGTAAGTAGAAAAATAATAGACAGGAAGAGCCGAAAGAACCGCATTAACAAGGGTTAGTCTACCCCCGATGGAGATATTCAAACCTTCCCATTTTTTCAACCTGCTTCTAACCTTCTGAACCACCGGATTCCACTCAATCGCTTTTCTATGTGAACTTCCCACCTTGACCCCCAGGTAAGAGAAAGGAAAAGACCCTTTAAAGCATCCGAGACAAGCTACGTAACCATCCATAACATCCTCCTCCACATTAAGTCCAAAAAGACTGGATTTCTCTCTATTAATTTTCAGCCCCGAAACCATTTCCAGATTAATCAGAAACCTCTTTATGAAGATGATATTTTCTCCCACTGCTTTCCCAATAAAGACCGTATCGTCTGCAAACTGAAGATGAGAAAGTTGGACCCTACTCTCCCAATCTCAATCGGCAAGAGCAGGTTATTGGTCACCACCTTTCTCATCATCAAACTAAGACCTTCAGCTGCGACTAAGAAGAGGAAAGGAGAAAGAGGATCTCCCTGCCTTAAGCCTTTATGCAACTGAAATTCTTCTGTTGGGCTTCCATTCACAAGAACCGAAGCACGAGCTGTAGAGATGCACTCCATAACACACCTAATCCACTTGCGATCAAAACCAAATCTCTCCATTAAAGCCTCGAGAAAACTCCACTCAATAGTGTCATACGCCTTGGCAAAATCGATCTTGTAAATGAATCCTTTCTCTTTACTCCTTCTGATGTCTTCAATGGCTTCATTAAGTATGACCACACTATCCAAAATTTGTCGACCACCGATAAAAGCACTTTATTTGCATTGGTTCTTTATTTGTTTTTCTTATTAGCAACACACATAAGTACTTATTTTAGAAAATCACTCTCAAATTTATCTCCTACAAATTAATAACTATTTGGTTGATATACTTACTCGTGCAACATGATTCTTTCTCTTGAAAAGATGTAAGCATTTTAGATTGCTAAAGATTGATTCAAGTAAGTAGGGCAGTAGTGGTTGAGCAGCTGTAAGCGGTGAATTAATGAAGATGGTGATGAATCGCAGCTGGGTAGGTGTGAATCCAGCAGCTTGATTATAACTTTCTCTCTGCAATGCTACGTTCATGTGGCTTTAAGATAACCACATTATATTATATTTTATTTTATTTATTTATTTATTTATTTCGAAAGGAGATAACCACATTTTATTATTGGTCTATGTGTCACCTTCAACTTGCATTTCAAATTTCAATGCTGGGCACAATATTGTACCTTAATGGGCTTCGTATTAATTTAATGGGCCACTCATTAATATAATTAATGAGCTCACTTTTGTTTCGATATCTGTCATTCTCAATTTCTCATTCATTCTTTTTAAGGAAGAATACAATAGTCTCATTTTAAATTAAATTATGTATTTTAATTTTTTTTTTATCTGAATTCAAAACTCAATCCATTCATTTTTATTTAAATTTGATTTTTTTTATAGAAAACTAAAACCAAAATAAAAATTTTCATTTCGATTCAAGATTTAAAATATAATACTCATATTAAAAAATTATAATTTTAATTAAATATTCCTACGTGACGTAATTAAATTTTTTTTTTCATTTCATTGTTCAACCAAAGAAAATAATTCCTTAAAGCATGCCTAATACATGCATAAAATTTTATTTATTTATTTTTAATTTGATATATTATATCTAAAAAATTAATTAAGTAAAAAAATTATTATGTAGAGATTTTTTAAAAAAAAAATAAAGATAAATTAATCGGGCATTGAATTGAGACAAATATATTGAAATTAAATTTTAAATTGAAAAAAAATTAAAATATAAATTTTAATTTGAAATACTTTAAAATTGATATTTTAAATTGAGACTTAAACTTAAATTTTAAGTTCTCACGTGAAATCCTTTTGTTCTTTTAGTTATCGAATAAAATATAGAAATGTGTTTATTTCAAAATTTAACTCTTTTCGGTAAACATCACAAAATAAATACATTTCTCGTATCAATTTAATATAAATAATTGTAAGAACTTTAATAAAAATAGACAAATTAAACACAAGAATTTCTAACATTTTTTACACAAATCACACCACATCAATAGCTTACTTTTATAAGAACTTTAATAAAAATAGACAAATTAAACACAAGTATTTCTAACATTTTTTACAAAAATCACACCACAATCAATAGCTTACTTTTATCTATATTTATTATAAATTTAAAGCACAACATTAATTAATCTAACCACCACCAAGAAATTCACTCTAACATATTCGGAGCGTAAAAGAAAAGTCTTTTTATTGTCATTGTCGGTTAAAAATTAAAATTCAAATCAAAATTACACCTCCTAATTATATTCATAAACTAATTAATTAATTATATATAGCAAATTAAATTTGATGTAATACATTATACTACATATATACCAGCCTGCATGTGCTTGCAATAAATGTGAGAGTTTATGTCTTGGCTCTCATTTTTCTCTACAGTTGTTACAAGTGTTTTTCTTTATTACACAAGCAGCAATTGGCAGTTTAGACACACACACTTACACTTGCATGAAAATTGAAAGAAATCAAGCGTAGGAACAATGTGTGTGATTTAGAGTCGTATTGATTGAGTTCACGTTTGTTTGTTTACTAGGCAGTTAATTAGTTACCTCAACAAATCACGAGCTATTTCTTCCCCTACCTTTTCCATAAATTCTGTGTAAATATTAAACAAACACACTCACACACACTGTATATCTTGATATAAAACAATTTAATTAATTAATTTGTTAAAAAAAAAAGGTGGGTGGGATGTGGAAACTGAAGATTGCCGAAGGTGATGGGCCGTATCTATACAGCACCAACAACTTTGTGGGAAGGCAGATCTGGGAGTACGAAGCCGACGGCGGGACCGACGAGGAGCGCCAAGCTTTTCAGCAGGCTCGTGAGGAGTGGAAGGAGAATAGGAAGAAGGGATATCATTCTTGTGGAGATTTGTTCACCAGAATCCAGGTTATTAATTATTTTAAATATTAGCCTCGTGCACAAAAAGTTTACATACTTTTTTTTGGTAGTTTTTTGGGAAATATTCTTAAAAATATCCAACCTAAAAATCTCTATATCATAATCTTCATTCCACACGCTCCGCTCATTATATATTTTCTTAAAAGTCATGCTCCCAAAAGTATAGCGATTTTGAAATTTTTTTTTTGATCGCGATTTGGAATATTGATAAATTCTGATAATGTGTTATATATATTCCGATGTACGTAGCTTAAGAAGGAGAGTGGAATAGATGTGATGAGCATAGGAGCAGTTAGAGTTGGTGAAAATGAAGAAATTAGCTATGAAAAAGCTACAGTTGCTGTTAAGAAAGCCCTGCGTTTAAACATGGCAATCCAAGCAAGGGATGGTCATTGGCCTGCTGAAAATGCTGGCCCTTTGTTTTTCACTCCCCCACTGGTAACCTTTTTTTATTTTTATTTTTGTTGCAAAAACGTCTCTTGTCAATTAATGCCACTTCAAATGAATGCCCAATCTCTGTCATGATTAATTTGCACTATTCTAGACCTATAAAACAAGAGAAATTAATAACGGGCATGGGTTGTTTTTTAAACTTTATGCATAAAATAAGTATAAATGGGTTGGAGTATATTAATGAGTTCGAAAATAATGCCATATTAGGTAAAAAATATGTGGTCCCATCCGTTTCCGAGTTAAAAAAAAAAATAGAGTAGATAAAATAAAGATATTATGGAATAATTGTGTAGTTCACTAAAATATAAAATGATTATTTGTGAGTGTAAAAGTAAAATAATACTCCCTCCGTCCCAAAATTATTTTCACACTTTTTGTTGGACGTCCCAACTCTACTTTCACACACCTAAAAAGAAAAATTTTTACACTCACGAAAGTCAATAAAATACATCTTTTCTTATTTTATTATTTAACTTTACACTAACATACTCATTTTTTCTTGATTCGCGTGCCCATAACTACTATGAAAGTAATTTTAGGACGGAGAGAGTAATTTTTAAAAAATGAATGAGAATAAATTTGGAAAACAGATAAAAATAGAAAGTGAAAATAAATATTGAGGACAAATGTAATACTATATTGAAATAGTGAAATTTATGCAGAATTTCTATATTTTGGTGCGCAAGTTAGTATGACATATTTTGAAAAAGAAAAAAGTGTACAACATTTCTTATTAAGAAATTAGTCTAAGTATGAATTTTGTTACTCTACTTTGAGATGAAATTTTTTTCCATCACATCAATGTCACTTTCATTCATTTCCGTTTTCAATACCTACATGCGTTTAATTATAAATATAGAAAAACATACTCTCCATTTCATAATAAAATTTAATTTTTTTCAAACGGTCCCCCAATATATTCACAATTTAAAAATAGAAAAAAATATTTTTACAATATTTGTATCATTTTAAATTATTTTTTATTTATTGATTAACAAAGTTAATAAATTAATTTATTTTAGGGGATGAAGAGAGTACTAATTCATAATAATATATCAGAGTAATTTAATTTCTGCTTAGGAAAGATTGTTTGACAATTGTCTACATATCACCAGACTGACCGGCTCACTTGACAATTGTTTTATGTAAACTATAATCTGGGAAAAATATATTTTTAGGATCGTAATTATAGGGTAGTTGGAAAAGTAGGACTATATTTTTTTGGGCTTGGAAAAATAAGACAATATGTTTCAAGCTTGGAAAAGTAGAACAATATGTTTTCAGGCTTGGAAAAATAGGATAATAACTTTGATGTAAATTTAGGCCAAGTTGATCCCGAATTTGTCCTACTAAATTTTAGTAGATTATAAGTTGCTAAAAATATTGGAAAAAATGTTATAAATTGCTTATAATTGAGCTCGAATTGGGTTTAATTCAGGCTCTAATAGACCTAGATTTACAACTTTTCTAAGTTATTGTCCTATTTTTCCATGCCCGAAAAATATATTGTCCTACTTTTCCAAGTCTGAAAACATATTGTCCTACTTTTCCAAGCCCGAAAACATATTGTCCTACTTTTCAAACCCGAAAACATACTGTCCTTAAATTACAACTACCCTATAATTACGGTCCTAAAAAAACATTTTTCCCACTATAATCTTTATTATCACTCTCACGATTAATTATTTTATTTGTAAATGGAGTTTAATATATAATCATAATATTTTTACTTTATCTACTTATAATAGTTATAAATTTAATAAATGAGAGAGAATTAATTAGAACAGAGGATAAATTAAGAGAGAGAAATCCACATCGTTCATTCATGCATGTGAAAATGATGGCAAAAGATGTACATTATATTGATTATTAAAGGATCCACTCTACGAATAAATAAATGTGCTACTTTCAGATTATTTTATTTATTTTCTTAAGTTAGTTTGTTTACAAAAAATTGCATATATTAAGATAGATATATTTTTTAAAATTTTTAATTTCAAATTTTTCATTTCACAATCTCTATTATACACATTCTATTAATTATACGTTTCTTTAGTTCCTATGCTCAAAAATCACAGCAAGCGTTTAAAGAATGGAGGTAATATAATATATATTCTCTCTGTCCCAACTATATTTTTATACTTTATAATTTTATTTGAGGAGAATATAATAAAAATGAAAAAGTGATCTTGAGATGGAAAGAGTATGTATTATTGTCGTCTCCCAAATCTATCTCATTGAAATGAGGTTTTAATGAAAATGAGATAAAGTAAATAAAGTAAAAATATTGTTAGATTTATTAAATAATATTATAATTATTTATGAGTGATATAATATAATACAAATATTTTTTCAATCTCATATCAATTTAGGCACTTGCCTTAAGATATTCCATAAGAATTTGGACATTATTAAAAAAAATATCAATTTGCGTTCACAATATATATATATTTATCCACATGACTATTTTATCAAAATTATATTTCCCTTTAGGGTGCAAATTAATTGGGACAGAAGGAGATTTTCTAGAAAGAGTATCAGAATTGATTAGAAAGAATGACTAGTAAAGAAAAGTAAGAATAAATTTGTGGGACGTGAGAGTATTTTCTAAAAATAATATCAGAATAAATTTAAAAGAAGACTAAAAAAGAAAAGTGAAAATAGATTTGTGGGAAGGAGGAAATACAATTTTTTCTATGTGTTACTCTGTCCCCATTTTATTTTTTCATTTTACTTCTCTTGAATTTTAATGTGAAAGTTAATTTATATAGTATATTTTTTAATTGATAAAATAATATTCTTTTTATGAGGAAATATTAATCAATGTAATGTAAGAGACAAAATGAATATATATATCTTCTTGTAAATATTAATGGAATAAAATATAACTTAGAGGTGTTATATTTTATATGGAGAAGTGAATAGTAAATAAGATAAAATCGGAACTAATATGGACTCTAACTTATTTTTTTCTGAATTTTATTTTTATGTGACAAATATATGTCTTTCAGATTATTGCGTTGTACATTAGTGGAGCAATGACTACAATAGTGACAGCAGAACACAAAAAAGAGATGGCTCGCTTCATCTACAATCATCAGGTACGCATATAAAATAATAAATTAATTAATAAAATTTTTGGGTCGCTAATTTGTTTCAAAGGACAGAATTGATAAGTTCGTATAGTACTACATTGGACTATAATGAGATAAAAAGTTTTTTGGTCCCATAACTTATTGAGTGTCCGATTTTGGTCCCAAAAAAATTTTACTTTTCAATTTTGGTCCCGTAACTCTTAGAGTTTGTCCAATTTTGATCCCAAAAATTTTAACTTTTCGATTTTGGTCCTGTAACTCTTAGAGTTGTCCAATTTTGGTCCCATTTTTACCGAAAAAGTAAAAATAATATTATTTTTTGCCATATACGGTGCACATGGTAGTTGAATTTGGAACTTTCCATCATCCTTGCTGATATTTTATTATTTTTATAAGTGTTTCGATATTATTGAAAAAATAAGTAAAAAATACAAAATAAATAAAAAATTAATTATTTGGCACCCACGTCAGCAAGAGTGCCGGAAAATTTCAAATTCAACCACAACATGCGTTGTGCATGGCAAAAAATAACATTATTTACATTTTTCGGTAAAAATGGGACCAAAATTGGACAAACACCAAGAGTTATGGGACCAAAATTGAAAAGTTAATTTTTTATGAATAAGATTATCTAATCAAGTGGGTTTAAATGGAACATATGTGCTAATCATAATTGCCCTCATATCATATAAAAAAAAATTTAATTGAGGATTATATGATAATTTATAGACAAAAACTCATATACAAATTTCTACGCTTCTAGAAGCATAAAAATTTCCAAAATTAAACTAATTAAGAAATTAAACCCACTCGCTTAAATAAACTAACTGAAGAAATAAACCCACGCGCTCAACACGAGGAATCCAACGCGGAACAACCCACCCTAAGAAATTAACATATCCCCCCCATGCAGACACCCAGGTAATGTCCTCCACACACAAGCACACACCACGCAAAATAGGCAATAGATTTTGATTTATTATTATTTTTTAATTATTATAAATTTAAAAATAAATTAAATAATATTATATAATATGTTTAAAAACTTGTTCTAAATTTATGTTAGTATAGTAACACAAATTTCCCTATTTAGTAACATACATGTGCTCATATAGTAACACAATTTGAAAAATAAATATGTGTTAATATTAGAACAAATGTATGTTACTATTTTATAAAATGTTGTTCTTTTACATATATTCATTTATTTTCATAGAATAAATAATTTTTAACATAATGCAAAAGCAAAATGTGTGTTGCTATAAGAACAAATATTGATTATTCACAAATATTTATATATTTTTATAGAAATGATTATTTTTTCATATAATAACTCATGTATTTATATAAAATAATATACCTAGATTTAAAGGGATGATAAATAAATTAAGAAACACATATTTATTCTCATAAAAATATATTTTGCCTATATAGTAACACACATTTGTCCATATAGTAACACAAACTGAGAGACAAATATGTGTTACTATTAGAGCAAATGTATGTTACTATTTTATAAAATGTTGTTCTTTTACATATATTCATTTATTTTCATAGAATAAATATTTTTTAACATAATGCAAAAGAAAAATGTGTGTTGCTATAAGAACAAATATTGATTATTCACAAATATTTATATATTTTTATAGAAATAATTATTTTTTCATATAATAACTTATGTATTTATATGAAATAATATACATATATTTAAAGGAATGATAAATAAATTAAGAAACACATATTTATTCTCATAAAAATATATTTTGCCTATATAGTAACACAAATTTGTTCATATAGTAACACAAAGTGAGAGAAAAATATGTGTTACTATTATAGCAAATGTGTGTTACTATTTTATAAAATTTTGTTATTTTACTTATATTCATTTGTTTTTATAAAATAAATAAATTTTCACAAAATGCAAGAGGAAAATGTGTGTTACTATAAAACAAATATTGATTATTCACAAATAATTATTTGTTTTTATAAAAATAATTTTTTTTTCCATATAATAACATGTGTATTACATGTAATAATATACTTAAATTTAAAGGGATGATGAATAAATTAAAAAACACATATTTATTCTCATAAAAATATATTTTGTCCTTACAGTAACACACATTTATTCATATAGTAACACAAATTGAGAGATAAAAGTGTGTTACTATTAAAACAAATTTGTGTTACTGTAAGATTAAATGTGTATTACTATGTGTATAAATATTTATTTATAACATAATATTAAATGAATATTTTTTATTCAACACAATTATTAAAAAAAAGTAATTGTTGCGTGGGGTGTGGGAGGGAAAATTATAAGTATGGGGTTGGAAGAGATATTAGTATATATGGGTGGGGGAGGCAAACATTGGACTAAGTAGCCTTAGCACTGGTGTAGTTTTAACAATATTCTCGCGTGCTCTAATTTTATTAGCGCGCGTGGGCTTATATATTTTTTATTTCTATATTTAGAAATTTCTATCAATTTTTATGGTAGAAATTTCTACGCAAGTGTTCCTCTAATTTATAATATTTTTTTTAAAGGGATAATTTTTAATATTAGAATAATTTAATTTCAATATTTTCATGAATCAAATAGTCCATACCTAGAGAAATTAGAAAACCTAACCTTTTTTTTTTTATGTTAGGCATGAATCAATTGAACTAAATACAGAAAAGTTACTATTCTAATCTCATCTAATTATCAAGATGAAGCAAACGCCTCATCTAAGTATATATAGTATTAATTGAAATAAATGAATTAATTAATATGCAGAATGAGGATGGTGGATGGGGGTTCTACATAGAAGGACATAGTACGATGATAGGATCTGCCCTTAGCTACGTTGCGCTACGGTTGCTCGGAGAGGGAACAGATGACGGTAACGGCGCCGTTGCAAAAGGACGGAGGTGGATTCTAGACCACGGCGGAGCTACTGGAATTCCTTCCTGGGGGAAGACCTATCTTTCGGTATACTTTCTCCATCCCTCACCCATTAAATTAAAATTTTGGAGGGTGAATTTCAGATAAAGTGATTATTAATAAATTAATACTTTTTAATAAGGAATGAAAATAGATTTTGGAATGGATGAAAAGAAAATAAATGTTTTAAAACTCATGATCTAAATTACTGTAACATATCAAGATTAAAAGTGATAGTTGAGTAAATTTAGAATTACTTTTAAAAGGTTTTGATTGAATATGTTTCTAAACATATTAAATGATTATCACGTGATGAATTAGAATTCTACTGCTTATAAGATATCACGTGAACTCCGTGACATGCTTAAATGAGTCAAGAAGAGAAAGTAAATAAGATTTTAATTAATCGGAATTCTTGTCCAAACAATATGTTAACTATTTCCCCTACAGAAAAGAAAAATATACTCACCTATTCACAAAAAATATGTATATTTTTTTTTGGACGTGATTTATTGTAATATGTCGAAGTATTAACTAATTTCATTATAAATAACGTGACTAAAAAGTTTTAATTGGAACAGGTCCTCGGAGTGTATGATTGGGATGGTTGCAACCCACTTCCCCCTGAATTCTGGCTATTCCCTTCGATTTTACCTTATCACCCAGGTTTTCTTTAAAGAAAAAAAAAACAATCAATATATCTTTCCATCAGTCTATTACACAGTTTAATTGTCGTTTAGTTCATATTCTAACACCCTTAATTTCATTTGTTCAATAATATAAATGCAGCAAAAATGTGGTGTTACTGTCGCACGACATACATGCCTATGTCGTATCTCTATGGTAGAAAATACTATGGACCTCTCACCAACCTTGTTTTATCCATTCGACAAGAAATCCACGTCAACACTTACAACCAAATTGACTGGAATAAGGCACGTCATGATTGTTGCAAGGTAATTTTTTATTTTTATAGATTTTTTCTAAAAATTAATTTAAAGTAACGTGCATACTTAAAAGAGCTAGCTTTGAAATTCAATTATCTTCCTTCATTTATGTCGTTAAAAATGTACATCTTGGTACAATTTATTAAAAAAAAAAATTTGATCAATTTGATTCATCAGGAGGATATTTACTATGCTCACACAT